>OZ022590.1:1534914-1578119 GCA_963669155.1 Arbacia lixula | reverse complement strand
GGGGGGGGGGGGGGGGGGGGGGGGGGGGGGGGCATTATGGCCCCCCCCCCCCGAGATCTCAGCCATGGGGTCGCCCGATTGCCTCAAAATTTTGCACAAGGGTAAAGAATTATGTAATCTACAAAGTTGTATAGCTAAATTTACGAAAGTCCTTTCAATTTTTCTAAAACTAATTAATTTATGCTAATTTATGCGAGAAATCACAGATTTTGGTATTTCTCACTAAATAACGCCTCGGGAATAGCAATTTTTGGTACAAATGTCTTTTATAACTCCCTCATCAATTCTTGAAAGAAAAAGATAGGTTGTGCCGTTGTGGTAATTATTTCTTCTGTATTTTATTGTTTTTCAATTTTCTTATGTATCTCTGTTTTTCGTCAAGATTCAGATGCGTATGCGTTGGTGTGGGTGTGTGTGTTTGTGTGTGTGTGTGTGTGTGGTAATTATTTACACTATTTGAAACAATGATAACACTTATTAGAAAAGCATTTACATAAATTGGAAAAGCTCCTGATTTTATCCATAGGGTTATACACAGTCACATAGAGAAATAGCGAAATTTCAGTGACATGTGATCGGTACACGTAACCTGACACCCGCACGGTAGGTCCGTATCGCCATAAATTTGGTATCAAAATGTGCGGGAAGGATCAGAAAAAAAAGTCAAGAAATTTCGTTTCGAAATATTGAGGCGTTAGGAAGTACCGACAAAACTTTGACAGGGGGGGGGGGCATAATGGCCCCCCCCCCCCGGGAGTATTAGGGTTAAGTACACTTTCTAACTAGGGATTCAAATAGACACATGTTCATCCTAAGTTGTTTACAAACACTATATGTTTATTGTAATTTATTAATCTGACTTTTCATCTCAACTTTACATGTCCAGACATATCAACTTTTAAATGGTTGCAATATTTAGTAGTGATGTATAGTGATGTAATACTGTGCAGTACATGTAGCAGCATTCTCCAGACATTTGAGGGAAAACAAACATCTTCAATCTTACTTAAATTTTTGCAAGTACTGTATGTTTGTTATTATGTTTCCATACTTGGTATTATTAGAAAGTTTGTTTACTTTGCTTTATAAAGGTACCCTATTTTATGATTATGCCTTCATGGAATGCACAGTGATGCCAGAAGACCAGGATATGGGGCAAGATCAAACATGGCAAGGTGCTTGTCATGATGTATAATCATACAACAAATAAGGTATCTTTATACAGACATACAGGTGTATAAACACGTTTTCTAATGATATCAATTATAATGACAACACAACAAGAGATACAAGGCACTGAAAATCAGCGAGGAATTACAAAGAGCCCCTTTGAAGGTGCATGTTCTGTTTCTGAATATGTTAGTTGTGTGTCTGTATTTGTGATTTATGATATGTTTTTATATATGGCGATTTAGCACCAGAATAAAGTGAAAGAGACGTAATGTAATCAACTTTTTAAGCAGTCTTCATCAATTTATTGTATGGTCCATCAACATGATAACATTAACACATCATTACTTCATACAGTCTTGTAGAAAATAATACTATCATGGTTGAGAGCCTTTTAGAAAGATGTACAATGTGGATTTCATTCTCTGATATGTGATATCACTTATTTTTTAACTTTACCTTTTTGTATGTTTCACAAATGGACATCAAAAACTGAATTCCAATGACAAAGACACATTTTCAGTTAAATCCACTTCCTTCTCTTCATTTGATTTTCAATGATTTGTTTCTTCACACCTAGGTTTTTATTAATCCTGCAATGCAATGCGTCTTTGCTACGTGTTATGCCATATCTGTTTATGGTGGATTTTGTGATGTTAGGCACGTAAAATTGAGTGAAATTGAGTAAAATTAACCACTGTTGCCTGGCATCCTAATGTTCTTGGTCATGACAAAGCTCACAATCAGAGGCTTTTCACATATTCAGAAGCTCTTGTTGAAGCTACTGTACTTTTATGCACATCTATAACATGATTTTAAAATCAGCTGATAAATAGACAGAGTTGTGATGTCAAAGACTCAACTCTGTTCATGTTCACAATATCTTTTCCTATTAGTCACACACCAAGGCCAATTTCTCACTCAGAACCTCTTGTTGAAGCTTCTACTATCCACATCTGACAACATGCTTTTAAAGTTGTCAATGGACAGCCATACACCATGCAGTGGTCAGAGGCTACTCTGTTTGCATTCACAGTGTGTTCTCATACAATCAGAAGTTCTTTCCAGACCCTCACTAGTTCTGGTTGGAGCTACATCTCCATATGATTCTCCATTATGATTAGCCGGTGCTACAGCACATCTGCTCACGATGACTTTTGTGGCGAATAGCACATCAGTACAATATCCCACTGATGACTGGCATCATTGTCTTCATGGGCTCAGGATACTGAGAAACTCTCTTTGGAGTTACTATCATCCATGTCTGACAACGTGATCCTAAAGTTGTCAAATGAATACGGATATCCATACACCTTGCACGGTTATGTTGTCCGTGTACCTTGCAGCGTTTTGCGGTCGGAGGATCTAGGTTGCCAGTGTTCACAAAAAGTCATAACCAGAAGCTCTTTCCAGACATTCAGAAGCTGTCGCTGGAGCTGCTACTGTCCGAGTCTGATGACATGACCTCAACGTCGTCTTCATTCTCCTTGCCATGGCCAGGGATGTTGAGGTCGATGCTGCCGTCTGCTGTCAGGCGGTTGACTCCCGATGACATGCTGAGGCTGGCTGTCAGCTCGCTGGAAGGTTTCCACGTCAACCCCCCAGCAACCCCTCCTAAGAAAACAACAAATTCCATAGAGAAGCTCAAGTATTTGGTTCCTGTATATAAGGACTTTTCTAAAGAGCAAGAATGGACTGGCGGTTATGTCACTGCCCAGCAACCAGTCGATTGCAGGATTCAGCTGGTTCCCCAAGATGATTTCTGACTTGTATTTAATTCATTTTTTATGATCGAGCACACATTTTTATTACTGGGTGTAAGCAGAAATGTATGTTTTATCAAAAGGAAGACTTTTATAAATCAACTATTTAATTTTTCCATTGCACAATGTACATATCCAGTCAAATTTAAAAGGGTCAAAAGGTCATCTCCAAGCACAGCTCAGAAGTGACGCTATCTATAAAGGTGTGTGTGGATGATCAGGCTAGCACTGACTTGCTAATCATGTGTCCTAGTGTCTTGCGGCCTGAACAATTCTATGATATTAGTCTCTATATCTCAGACTCATTCGCCAACTAACAAAGGGTGGTTTGTGTCTCAAACTAGGAACAATATTTCATGGGCCATGTTGCATATAGGTTTACAATTATTGTAACTTACCATCAATGGTACCATGGTAACAGCCAATGAGCTATCATGACTGCACCTGTTGCCACGGTAGTTACCATTGATGGTAAGTTACAATAATTGCAAACCTATATGCAACATGGTCCTTATCTGATTTGTGTGTATAACTGCTGCAAATATCTGCCACTGTTTCTTGATCTTCAGGGCATTTTTGTACAAGTAACACACATCCCAACAAGCAGCAGCTATTCTGGCACACAAAGGTTACAAATTTAATCCATTTTCGGCAAAGCAGATATTTATAGAACAGAGGTCACTTACATTCTCACTTTGAGCCCCCAAGTGGGACATAAATACCAAATCTGTACCTGCTGCTTGTGCACCATCTCCACCAGCTCCATTGGGGCCCACCGTCGGCAGGTTGCTTAGCCTTCCCAGAATGCCCATCCTCATCTCTAGGTCCGTGGGGTACGGCCTCCTGGGGTCACCTGATACGGAGGTCATGCAGTCAGATTTAGTGCCATATCACATTGTGTCTGGGATAAACTCATTAGCCTAAATTAATTACAATATCTATGACAATGTAGCCAGCTCTCATAGGTCCAACAAAGCAACAACAAGTACAGTTTCTGGCCATCTTGTATGGGCCCTAATAGCCTAGGTATTAGGCTGTGAGGTGCATGGACACAACCCAGTCTGTCAACAACTATGTCTGGTAACACAGACTACGCCCTAATGATGTCATAGCTCCTCTGGCTTGAGCAAGGATGGGATTGGGGCATAGTCTGTGTTACCAGACATAATTGTTGACAGACTGGATTGTGTCTGTGCACCTCACACTCTAGTACCTAGGCTAATGGGGCCCAAAGAGAAGGACAGAAACAGCGTTTACTGGATCCAATCAGTTTACCAGTACTAATACTGGTAGCAAAATTGGTACCTTATCATCTTCATGTAACTGGGACAGTGGGTCCTTACCTGGAGCCCATGTCAGTGGGGCAGACACAGCATTGGTTGCACTAATCCGATGGGCATATTTGATGAGTTCTTCAGACGATATCGCCCCTTGCTTGGCCTGCTTGATGGCTTTTAACTTCTCTTTGGCTTGGTAGATGGCTGTAGCCTGGACAGGGTGCAAACCATTGGGTTGTGATTAGGAGCACTTTGGGAATGAAGGGGAAGGGGATATCACCGAAAGTAGAGGAAATATTGCCAAATGAGTGCTAATAACAGCATTAACATACAGCTCAACAAACCCTGTTGACCCAAACATAAAAAAAAAATCAAGTAAAAAGAATAAGGACAGGGTATCCTTTTTGCAAGGTCAAAAAAATATATTTTTTTAAACGCCACTGAAAATGGAAGAAAATTCTGTATTTCCCTCCCAATATTAAAGCTAGAATCTGAATGAGAGAGGAATTAAATTGATTGCCAGATTGTGAGTAGGTTTTGGGCGGGTCGTCAAAAATGTTACCAAGGTCCAAAGTCAACTCAAACTCCAACCATCAATGAACACTCGTACACCGTTTACATGCCCATCCTTACTAAGATGTATTCTGCCTCCTTGAGTTGTTTCTGGAGCGTCTTGATGTCCTCGTCTCGCTTGTCCACCTCCTCCTGGAGCCCCTCAATCTCCTGCCTCATCTTCCTCTGCTCCTCCGTCTCCTTGAGTGTCGCCTCCAGCTCTTCGTTCTTCTTCATCAGGATCTCCATGATCTGGACACAGTGGCAATGTCATGGCAAAAGAGGGTTAGGCCTTGTAATGTAGTGCTTAAATCACAAATCCTCAAAATGTTTGGCCTGAACAATTTCAGGATTTGTGATTTAAGCATTTACTACTTCAAATATAAATGTAGATCATTTGAGGGCATATCACTTTCATGAATAGACAATACATTAATTTAAGACCATTGGTAAGAAGATTGCTCACGATCACCATTTTGAAGGCTTTTTGTATCACTTTAAGAGGGTGTGGGGGGGGGGGGGGGGTTCACTGGGGAATCACTGGGCAAAGCCCCCCCCCCCCCCCCCCCTAGCTCCCAATGTGGACACTCACCTGTGGTTCATCTGGATGGGACACTCTCTGTCTCACTGCAGATGTTGCCTCCCCAAGATCTCTGAAAGAACAAACCATAAAGACAAAACAGTTCACAAATTATGGAAGCAGTAAAAAGACATAGTGGGAGACCAAGTAGGGCAATAGCATTAGGGGCAATTTAGGAATACCTGGAACAAAAGTGTACCAAGTTGTGTCATTTTATTATCTAAATGGCTGTTCTAAAACCTTAAAAAGTTTAATGACCTTACAACTGCAATTCATTGTAAGGTTACTTCAAGGTAGCCTCAGTGTCTCACACCCATTTTAGTTGTGCACCATTATTTTAAGTTAAGGGAAGCTCATTCTCATCTGGTTGAATGTAAAAAACAATGAATGATGCCTGTACAAAACAGAGGAACATTTCACGGGTTGTGTTCATGAAAACATGTTGCTGTTTACAGTAATAACCTTTAGAATTTTAGATCTCCCAGTATTAACAAATCGTGAAGAATTATGAAATAGCCACAATTCCAGTGGTTCCTCAAAAGAACAACAATATCTTATATAATCACATTTCATGGCCTGGAATTCAAATTTCAGATTAAAATCAATGTGATTTTGAGAAGTTTGCAACGCTTACCGTTCGCTCACATGTGTGACCTAATTTTGCACAGGAAGTTTGCTGCCCTCTTGTGATCGACAACAAGTGTTAAAACTTTCAAAAACCACCTCATATTGTCAAGCACATACCAGCCATTTGAGTAAATACTTCAAAATTGGTATTATTATTTCTTATTGATTTTATGGAGGTTTAGATGATGTATCTTGTTTGACTGTTCGAAGAATACAGTCCCTTAGTACCACATATGCATTGTGTATCCTTCTCTCGCTAAAGCATATTTTACTATTGAGTGTTAGTGCGCAAAATAAGGACGTGTGCGAAATTAGGTCACACCACCATACATTTCTTTTGTTCTCTCTTTGTTGCCACAAAATCAAGTTCATAATTGTTCAAACACCTGAACAGCACCTGTTGAGAACACACAACTTTTCCGCAGCGTGGCACATGGGTTCAAAGAAAGAAAGTTGGTTCATATCCTTCCATAACACATCCCTGGTTCATGTTACAATACGGTGCTGCCGTCTGCAGCTGAGCTGAGCTGACACGGAGACTCTCGATTTGCACCCGTATCTCCTCCGACAGCGTTTGTGCAGCAATCCGTCTTCTCGCTGGGCTGCAGCCGCGCAGGTTTCATCTTCAATAATTTTCCATAACACAAGATTTAAACTTACCACAAATTCCAATAATACATTGAATGAACGAAAAACACTTCATTTCTTACTTTGTCAGAACTTCCGCCTCCTCCACCAGAGAGAGGAGTCGAGATTTTGCCGAAGTGGAGGCTGCCATTTTCACAGAACGTTGAAGTAAAAATACTGAATTAATTTCTTTTGTCGAACGACAGATGGCGCTCGAGGAAGAAAATAAAAAATAATAACGAACCAACCAAACAAACGTGGAAATTATTCGACAGAATCTACGTCTAAACATTCGCCTTGAAGTACTTCCAACTGAAATTCCTTATTGTTTCAACTAGAATTCCAGTACAACTGACAAGAACCATTTATTTTGTGTTATCATGAATAATAAATTTGGCACGTAAGTATGAATTTCAGCCACGATTTGTTACTTTCTTGCCCTTTCTTCTTTCCAGATTTACTCCACTGTAATAACAATCTGAAAATTGTGCGACTTTATTTGTTGCGTTCTTTGCGCGTGTGCGTATTTTCGCACAAAATGGCTTGTTGTGCTAGAGTTCAAGCCCTACGTAAGGTATCTCGAGTGTGCAATGTGCTTATTATGTAAGGTATGTTGGTGGAATATAAGCCCATGAATGTGTATCTTATCCTTCTTGTACATCATGTATTGCCGCCTAAACAGTGGGTTCTTTTGAAGCTGAGCCTAGCCTCGCCTGGGCCATGTCTCATGAAAGTCCAAGATGTGCGTTTTACAAAAGCCGCAAGTAACGCACGACTTAACGCACAACTGGTGATCTAGGTTTTGTTTCACCAAGGTGTGCTTCAGTTATGCATGACTTAACGCACAATACGTACCTTTACGGTTCTTGTATCGCAAGGCATTATGGGACGGAATTCTAGTACGCGAGCGTTCAGTGATCGCTGCGGTCATTGATTACAATGTCATTTTTATGTTACAGATTTGTTACTTTGATCGGTTCCGACGTGATAATTTTCAGTAAATCTGAATTGTATTTTTTCGATGAGAACTTTTGATTCGTATTATTGTATCTAAATAATGATTTATAAAGAGTTTGTTGAGAAAATAATAAGCAAAGAGAGAGACATTCGAGACGTCGTCGAGACTCGGCTGGTAGTCCCATATGTGCAAAGATGTGTGTGTTGTGATGTGATGTGTGAAATTAAATAAAATTAAATTAAATAAATAAAAAGTACAATAATAAAAATCAAAGTTCTTATCGTTAAATTATGATTCAGATTTACTGAAAGTATTCACGTCGGAACCGATCCACATAACAAATCTGTAACATGAAAATAATAATATTGAACTTCGCGCTCGCCGCGGCTAGCGTCATGAGCGTGTAAACGATATGACCGCAGCGATCGCTGAACGCTCGCGTACTAGAATTCCGTCCCGCCATGCATTGCGATGCAAGAACCGTAAAGGCACGTATTGTAGACAGGAATAACCATCTTATTTGGGGCGTCATCAAAATTACATTTCAGTCACACTCACAAGCATGCACTCATGAGTCAGACAGAGATAAGAATGTAGACTAGCTACTAGTCTACCCTTGAACTAAGGCGTTCAGTGGTGGAGCCAGATGCAAGCTGAATTTTCAAATGACTGCATTTTTGGGCTAACATGACTGGTGACTTGTTCTTGTCCTAAATGAGATCCTCCAATGCAATGAGGACTGGAACAGTCGGGTGCTCTATCGTAACATTTGAAAAAGTTCACTTTAATACTGGTCCATAAAACCGGCCCCTGCCTAACTACCCTTGAATCAAGCCACTTTAAGCTGGCCCCCACATCACCTTGATCACCTCGACGTGCATTTTAAAAGGTTGGGTGCCTGATTTGTATTGATGCATTAGAAAACAAAATGCAAGATTTTCAGCTCTGGGAAAAGTTTGTTTTAAGACAAGATTCAGAAGTATGATTTGACAATTAGGTCTACACATTTTCATTAGAGAATGGACCCAGTACTAGATTCTAGGCTCTCTGTTTTTGACTTGCATTCTGAATTACCATGATTTTCCTGTCAGTTGTAACTTTGAAAAAGTAACTCAGATTTTCATACCTCTCAAAGGAACATGACCTATACGCAATATTTGTGAATTTACGGCACTGCAGTTGCCGGATTTATGGAGATATCGCGCATAGTTGACAGGTGCAGGTTTCACTTCGAAGGGCAATTTCTCCAAACTCTTCCACGCCGCCTGGCCTCGGCTTTGGCCCTGTCCTGTCAACTTGTCATTTCTGATTTTCAGGAATGTGGAGATTGCATGGTGCATCATTAGGTTGTACCTTAACCCTCTTGGTACCATAGGTGAATGGAATGTGTGATGATTTAGTGGGCTCTTCCTGGCTCAGTACTGAAAGGCTTAGTGCATTAATTAGAACAATTTGTTCACAATTCTAGAAAAAATTGTAGAGTAGATGTAAGGAGGGATACTATTACGGAAGGATATGAATCAATCTTTCTTTGAACCCATGATTGCCATTTCTGAAAGTTATGCATTCTCAACATGTGTTTTTCAGGTGTTTTGATAAAATGAGCATGATTGTGTGGCAACAGTTTCTCAGAGAGAACAAAAGAAATATAGAGTCTCATTTAGCTTGTCAATTTCTGCTAATGTACACTACAGCTCAAAGGAATTGGCATAGGGAAAGGGAAAGGGAAGAAAGGGAAGGACCTGCAGTTTTAAAGTGCGATTTATTTTGCCCAGTTCGGCATGAAACATGATGCTTTTTAGGCTAAAGCATCATGTTTCATGCTGAACTGGACAAAATCCCTTTCTTCCCTTTCTCTTTCCCTGTGCCAACTCCTTTGAGCTGTTGTGTATGTTACTTGATTGTAATTTGGTGTGTATTCATTTGTTTTCTTTGATGTTTTTGTTTGTTTGCAGGTTGAAAGATGAGGACAGCGGAGAAGACCGTGAAGAAATTGAACAGATAATTGACAAGGAAAGCCTAGAAGATCCACATCAGATTGTATGGGTAAGTCAAAGGTCAAATGCCACTTAACTTTACTCCTTCAGCGCCAGATGAAATATCCCTCTTTTGGATTTATGTGTACTAAGGTTGGCAAAAGGAGCACATTTAAAGGGTTAATCAATTTTAAGATCGTAAAGTCGGTTATTAAGAGGGGGAATTTTGAACTTGCAAAAGATCACAAATTAGGCAAATCATACAATTTAAAATAGAATGTTCTAAATTATTATCACTAGTTATGAAAACCTTGATGGGGAACTCCATTTGAACTCTCAGCTCTTTGTGTGCTTGCTTTTTCAGAGTCCTTGTCCACAATGCATACAATATAATGCCCAGCTCATCACATGTGTGCTAAAAGTGTAGTGGACAATGACAAAATTATGGATTAGTGATGGAGATTTGAAAAATGGAAGATTTAAGGATTGCTTGATCTCCTTGGACGTTTGTGCCTATCTGTGCACAAAGCAAGCCTGTAGATGTGCCAAGCTCATAAAATATAAGTGTAAATGTGTTGAAGAATGACCATTGTGAGTCATAGTCCTTTGTATTTTATTGTTTAGCATATCAGTCAAACCCGCCTGGTATGAATACACAGACCAATCACGAAAGTATGCAAATTAGTGTAGGGCTTCATCAGAAACTTTACAAAGTTATTTTTAAATGACTTGACATATATTTGTTAATGTTTGAAATTGTATTCAAAGAAATAGTCTATTGACTAGTTGGATATTTGTGCCACAGTTTTTATCATAAGTGAAAACTGATTGCTTCCACCAAATGTCCTGAAAATATGTGAGAGCCAGCTGCAACATGTCATGGCCACGACCATCAGCATGCCCATAAATGCTGTAAACCACCATCTACAAGGCTCATACAATGTCCATACATGTTTATGTCATATCTGTATCTTCTCTCTGTTTGTCTTTACATGGTTCCTCTCAGCCCAAGGTTAAGTGCAAACCCGGAGAGCACCAACTCCAGTATTCCTACTGCCTCTGGTTTTCAAGACGAACCCCCGGCAACAAAGCATCCTCGGCAAACTACGAGCAGAACATCAAAATTATTGGGGCATTTGCTTCTGTGAGTAGACATGGATTCAGATGAACTTCTGCCTGGACTGGGCCCATATCCTGATTGAGATTGATTCCAACTTGACTTGTATTTTACATCTTTCAAAACTCTGTACACTAAGTATAGATGTGGGCTTGGACTTATCATTGATTCAAATCAATCGCAAGTCTTTATAAGACGGAGCCCGAGACTCTTGCCAATGTGTGGATTACAAGTTGTACAAACACCATGTGCAAACATTTCTGCTAGCTGAATCTCACATGTGAACTTTCTTTAGCAATGTAAATATCACACAATAGCGTGTGAAAATAAGCCCTTGCTGTGCCAAAGAGGCTAATTTAGCCAGCACATACCCTATCCCAGCAATCTTGAGCCCAGATTGTAACATAACAGTCAGCATCCATGAAATCAAGCATAAAGAAAAGTGTTGAGAAAGAAAGACAAGGCTGTTGCCAGTTATATTGTGCTGGAATAGTAAACAGTGTGAATTAATGAATTTGGAAACACTTGTACACTGCATAAGAATGAAAATGTTATTAAACCTGCCAGTGTAAATGTATTTAAACGACAACACTACACCCTACACTTATTTATGATGATGCATTATGATAGTGTTTAAAATAGTAATTTATAGTAGAAAATAGAAATTATATTTTTTCACAGTGTTTGATTAATTTGGATTAATTTTATAATGATTGTTTCAAAGATAATTTCAAAAGATAAATTTGATGTGTCCATGTGTTGTTCTGGTGGATGACAGGTGGAGCAGTTCTGGACCCTATACAGCCATATAGCCAGACCATGTGACCTGACGAGTAGCAGTGACTATCACCTCTTCAAACATGGAATCAAACCCATGTGGGAGGTAAGATGCTGACAAGCCTCAGCCAAATTCCATCTCAAGAGTTCCAGAATTCTTCTTCCATCCTCCTTTTCCTCTTTATTTTCTTACTCGTCCCCTTCTTCCATCTTCTTCTGTTCTTCCTCTATATCCTCTCCTTTTCCCTCTTCTGTCTTCTCACATTTTTTTCTTTTTCTCCTCTTCCCTCTCTCCTTTTCTTCCTCATTCTCCTCACCCCTCCTTCATCCTGCTCTTTATCCTTATTCACACCAACCATCAACACCCTCCTCCCCTTCCAAGTAATGTTATCATTAGTACTACCGGAAGCTTCACTTACATCACCTCATCATTTGCATCACTACTGGTATTTTTGATATGATAATTTCTATGAATTAAACATGTGAACAAATTCCTTGTTTTGTATTCTTTTTGTTAGTAACTTGTGTAATTTTGTCATTGAATGGAGTTATTCCCTGGTGAATGTCTTACTTTTTATTTCTTCTATATCATTTGTAATGCCAAATCATATCTGTTAAACTCAACATATTTGAATGGAATTTGATTAATCTAAGGACGAGGCAAACAAAAAAGGAGGGAAGTGGATCGTGCGACTGAGAAAAGGCTTGGCATCACGGCTTTGGGAGAATCTAGTCCTTGCCATGCTTGGAGAGCAGTTCATGGTCGGCGAGGAGATATGTGGAGCAGTTGTGTCTGTCAGATTTGCTGTGAGTAGTAGTAATGGATTGCATTTTTTTTTGTAGTTCTTTACAGTACAAGTATTACCCCAAGGAGTTGGATAGTTATACTTCTAAGTAATATGAATAAATATAACAGTCTATATAATTCTGTTTAAAATCAGTTTTCTAAAGTCTGTTTCCAGTTCTGATCATATTTTGAGGGGAGATCTCATAATGTACTTTTATCTGTGGTATTCATACAAACTGATAAAGATGTGTGTTTGTATTTCAACCCTCTCATTACCATGGGCTCATTCGCTGTGTTATAAATAAATGGTCTCTTCATACCTAGCTACCAAGAGGGTTAACCCACACATTACCATGGGCTCATTTATTGTGTTATAAGTCAATGGTCTCTTTACGTCTTGGTAAAAAGAGGGTTAATAGGTATTGGACTGCCTACATCCTGCTAAGTATGCATGCACTGGTACTACACCCGGCTTGAGACACAAGCGTGAAAAGAGCGCTCTTCCTAATGTACCACAGTGCTACCCAATATTGATGGATGGTATCACTGGAAGTTGCCAACATGATAATGTCTTGCATAACTGGTTATCTCAGTAGAGAAAGCATGCCAGAAATCCATAAAAATTGGTAGTACTTTCAGAAGAGTCCATTGTTGCCCTTTGTGTATCTGTTGATACTGTAAGAGGTTTGCTGTAATGCTCTTTATGCATGAGTTTATGCTAGAAATCATTGAGAGATTACAGGATGCTATTCTAAATAAATTGGTTATATATTATTTACATTGAACTTCAACTTCCTTTGCCTCTTTGTTGTTACTTATTTTTATGACTCTTTCGTGCAGTTCATGGGAAAATTGAAAGGAAATCATTTTTTTTTTATTATAAACGTTTTCTTTCGATGAAGGAGGATATCATCTCAATATGGAACCGGACAGCCAGTGACAACGCCATCAACATCAGAGTACGAGATACACTACAAAGAGTGCTCAATCTGCCCCCCAACACTATTATGGAGTACAAAACACACACAGATAGTTTGAAGTAAGTGTAGAATTATCCACTTTTTAAAGGGAATATACTGTACTGGGAAGACAAAAAGGCCTTCAAAAGGTGACTGTGAGCAATCTTCTTGCTAATGGTCTTAAATTCGTGTATTGTCCGTTTTAGAAACTTGGTGAAAGTTATTTACCCTGAAATGATCCACATTTGGAGTAATTAGCGATCAAATCACAATTTCCTGAAATGTTCGGCTCGAACATTTTGAGGATTTGTGAGTAATCACAAATTACTCCAAATGTGGATCATTTGAGGGCAAATAACTTTCACCAAGTTTCTAAAACGGACAATACACGAATTTAAGACCATTGACAAGAAGATTGCTCACAGTCACCTTTTGAAGGCCTTTTTGTCTTCCCAGTACAGTATGTGCCCTTTAACTTAATTATTTCAGAGCTAAGAAATGTGATAGGATTATTAGCATGTGGAGTGTAAGCATTAGGGCCAGTAGTCAATTGAATACTTGGAATGAGTTCAACATTTACTCAGCATTTGGCTTGGCTAAGTGAAATGGCCCTAGTCCTATTCAGATCACATTAAGATATTTTACTTTAGCAGGCTGACTTCGGTCATAATACTTGGCCACTGTGATGTCTTTTTAAACATGTATTTACTGATACACGTTTTGACAAATTGGAGAAATTTGAATACATAAACTATAGAGGGCATTTTGTAAGTAAAAAACAGTAATGCAGGAGAGGCAGGTAAGAAGGAATCTGGAAGATGAAAGGGAGGAACTTGACAGAAGAAGAGAAAAAGATCAGAGTGCAAAAGTTGGTGACAAGATGACAAGAAGACAAGAAGGAAAGAAAGAGAGAGAGAAGAAGAGCTTGCTTGAAGTCTCTATGAAAAATCTTTATCTTTTGACAGCAATAAGCAAATAGATGCCAGTACAGATAAATCAAACCAGATAATAAACAGGAAAGGCTGCTATTTGTTTCTCCTTTCATTGATTTTCACTTTCTCATGTGCTTTTTTTTCTTTCTCACTTTTATTTCCTCACTTTACTTTGACAGAGATAGGTCAAGTTTCAGAAATACAGACGTCTTCATGAGGTAGGGATTGCTCCGCGGAAAATCAGAGGACTTCTCCCCCTGGTTTCCCTCATCTCAGTCCTCTCTTAAGAGGAGTTTGTGGATGGATATCCAACAAAGGATGCATTTGCCAGAGTCCTTTTATGCCAGCACAAACCAGCCTGTGCCCCTCAGTGCTTCGTATAGTTTTGTTTGCTCTGCATACATAGTAAGATATATTAGTGTGCAGAGCTCTCTACAGGGTTCATACAGGAAATGGATTGTTATTAATAGAATCGTTATGTGAAAGAATTATTTTCTAGGAGCAGAAAGTTATAACAAGTCAGGGAGTTAACTATTTTCCAGATGGAAGGACAGGAAAAATCATTACAATAAAAACAAAGGTCATGTAATACCGCATAATACTGAAGAAGTTTTTAACTTCCGCCCACACTCATAGTGATCTAACTTTGCATGTTTTTGGAAAGATGCATAATCAAGTATGTTTGGAGTAAACATGTTTGTTTGAGGTATATGCACTTGCACAGATGCTCGCTTTAAATATGCTGGCACAAAGTGAATTGTTTTTGATCAAGTGAGTCCTGAGTGATGACAGCTGAGGTTTATTTGTGAGGCCTTGAGTATGCAACCTACAGTTATTGTAGCTAGCCTAAAATGATTGGGCAAAAATCACTGTTATACGGTACGAGTCTTGCAGCAAGAAAACAGTACAATGTATGTACTTATTTTAACAGTATTTCGTTTCTACTGTACATATATGAAAAGGCAAGTTCCGCCTATCACAGTCTTCTGTTACATAATACAGGCGTTCTGACTGGAGCAGAGGACTTGATGTTTGCGCACAGCCAATCACTTGTGTTTCCATGGTAATGAATGTATTTGGACACATACATCATAGTTCTAATCTTGTGTCTATAGAGGCATCCATCCTAGCCTTGCATTGCTTGTATGTAATGACTTCCACTTGGAAAAAGTGCTGAATATGGTAGTCAGAGGTATAGTCGTTCGCCCCATTATCTCTCTTTCTCTTTCTTTTCTGTCATCCTCCATCCCTCTAATCCTCACCCCATCCAATCAGTATGACCATCATACCTCCACACAACATACACACAGCGCTGAACAAAATATACGGGCACACTCACTGTACTATTTTATTGTGCTGTCCAATAACATGTTCCAATGCTCCACATGCTTCAAGATAATATAATAACCCTTAATGAAGAGTCTTCATCTTGACCTCCATTCAGTTAATTTTCTGAGATTTTCTTGATGAGGCTTTATGTGAAAGACTCAACAGAGAGGGGGGTATGATCTATTCCTCATCTGAAGTTTTAATTATGTACCTTCCTGAGAAGTTGAAGAAACCTCTTCTTGCAGTCATTAGCAGTGATTTTTTTTACAGGTAGACATCAATGGACATGCTTTGCGCAGCATGCTGCTGTACTCTGACAAAAGGAATCAACTCATTCATTTCTTGTAAATGAGCAAAATTTGACTGTCCATTGTTTTGGCATCAATGCAATAATAATATGACATAATGTTAGATTTAATACATCTTTACAAGACAACTATTTATTTTCCAGATTTCCCTCAAAGTAATGTATGCTGATTTCAATTTGACAACATTAATACCAGTAAATGGAATTTGAGTGATACTTGATTTGTCTTTTTTTGTCAAAGTATGGCACAAAGTCACCAGCCTAACACATTTTGATACATAAACTGGCTACAACGAGACGTATCCAAATATATGTACATAAATGGCACAATATGATAAATTTCCACAGCATTTTCAGTAAATCACAAATTTTCCAATGGAATTTAAAGTAGAAATTGGAGCTAGGGTTTTGTTATCGAGTTTACAGGCTTGTAATTCTCTAAACAAGAAACATGAAATGATCAGAAATATCTCCTCATAACCTGTACAGATTTTATGTGACATTCAAAGCTACTGGACATGAGGATTATGTTGCATATATGTTTTTTATCTGATTTATCTGATTTAGCTCTGTTATTCAGCGAACTTCATGTGCTTTTCTCCTTTTTATGCAAATCAGCATACATTTGTTGTTACATGTATGTGACTGATTATGCTCAATGTTGAGCAATTTTCTTGTTTTGTCTCTTTTTTTAAATACAAATCAACACGCTTTGAAGGTATTCCTTCCTCTTTGAAAGGTGTGTTCTCTTTAAAACGGTTTGTCTCATTTGAGGGCATAAACTGTACTGGGAAGACAAAAAAGCATTCAAAAGGTGATCGTGAGCAATCTCCTTGCTAATGGTCCATTCATGTACATGTATATGTATTGTCCATTTTAGAAACTTGCTGAAAGTTGTTTGCTCTCAAATTATCCACATTTGAAGTAATCAGTGATTAATTCACAAATCAGAAATCCTCAAATATTCGACCAAACATTTGTAGGATTTGTGATTTAGTCATTCCATATTCCAAATGTGGATTATTTTAGGGCAAACAACTTTCAGCAACTTTCTAAAATGGGCAATACATGAAGACCATTGGCAAGGAAATTGCTCACGATCAACTTTTGAAAACGTTTTTTTGTCTTCCCAGTACAGGATACTCCATTTAAGGTCTGTTTACACAGTACCTTCACTCCGTTAGAATGCGAATGTACTGTAGCCTTGACATATTGTTCACTGTAGCAAATATCTGGTGTCATGCCGCAGGTAGCAAAGCAACAACAGCAAACCCCTGTCTGTGTGATCACTCCTTCAGGAGCCCATTCTGAATACTGCTGGACTTTGTCTGAAGAATGAGGTCCTTCAGCCATTTATGACATGCATATCCTGGTTAAACGTGTAACACATCTTGACGTAAAGTCATGTCAAGATGATATATTGCATGATTTGACATGACAACAAATATATAGTTAAGACATTTTTCCAAAGATGAATGTGTCGAAAATCGTTCTTCTTCCGCATTTGTGATTATGCATAGTGCTTCTGTCAGTCCCTGATTCCCATTAGTATTCGTCTGAATGTGTGTGTTTGCATGAGTGTGTGTGTATGTGGGCGTGTCTGTGTCTGTGTGTATGTGTGTGTGTGTGTGTGTGTGTGTGTGTGTGTATGTGTGTGTGTGCTCATGGCGAGTCGGTGTACGTAAACACAAGTGCATTCCTTTGACAGGATCAGCTGAAAACTTTCATTGGCATAATATCCAATCCTACTGACTGGTACATTCATTAGTCGTAGATGTGACTCTGTTGCTTTGACTAATCTGCTGTCAACTGCAACTATCCATTGGTGAATAACCCATCCTATTGATGGGTAGTGTTGTTCTTGGTGCGAGATTGGTTGTGCAGCTAGATATCACTTTGACTGCTGTGTTGCCTGGCCACGTGTAGCACCAACGAGTGTAGGAACAATGTATCCAACTTCAAGTCATTTCAAAGAACATGTAGTCCTGTTGAAGAGAACACAAAAAGATAACATTTTTCATTGGCACCTTAGTAAATCTGAATACTTATGCCGTTTTATATACAAAACTTTATAAAGTAGGTCTGCAATAAAATGCTAACTTTAGACATGAGAAAACTGTATGTGTGTGTGTGTGTTTGTGTGTGTGTGTGTGTGTGTGTGTGTGTGTGTGTGTGTGTGTGTGTGTGTGTGTGTATGTGGCACTTGTCCCCTGTGATATTTTTGGATCCTGTGCATTATGCCGCTATTATAATTACAAATTAGCTATAAAGTTTGACTCTGCACAATGTCACATTTCTAAATGGAGGTCAAGTTATACAACTCATGTACAACCAAACTATCTACAAAGAATACGTATTTATGAAGATCACTCAAGTTACAGCTCTTCAAAGCAGTGTACATGAAACGACGCCTGTTTACAAGGACCAACTGTCTACAAACCGCCTTTCTACTTCCCCTGAGGGGATCTTAATAGAAATGTTTGATTGGTATCGTGATATGATAGCGGTAACATTATCAATGACTATGGTGGAAACTCACAATTAGGAAAGCAGATCCAAGGAGAATTCCTTTCATTTGAAGATCCGACCCAGGAGGAACTGAACAAAAATGGAAAAATACTGTGAAATTAAGGTTACACCTCATAATCCATACACACGGGGGATAACAACTGGATCTTTATTTCATTTTCGGATTAACGAGTCCCCAGGGCCCTGTTGCATGAAATGATTGTAACTTTGCTACCGATGGCAACTTCTACGGAAAACGTGATTTGATTGGTTGTTGAGCGATGTTACAATGGTGCAACTTTGATGCAACTTTGATGTTTGTGTACATTTAATGTTTTTTTTTTTTGTATATAATTATCATTGTTTTGCGTCTTAAAATGATTTTTTAATTATTTAATCAGTTGTTATTGTTGTTGTTGTTGTTTTTTTTTTTAAATAAAATAATAGTTCATGATATTTACTTTTATAGGGGGGCCTACACCCTACAAGCTTTGCTTTTTAGTCGGTCCTCCTTCCCTTTCAATTTGTATTATCTATTGTATTATGTAATACATTGTATTATGCAAGTTTATTTATATGTATGTTAATCTGTTAAGTAAACTGTACCATCATTGTAAAAATTGAAAGAGGAGAAATAAATGAATTGAATTGAATTGAATTGAATGATAGTTACAGTGTACCATTGGTGACAGAGTTACCATTAATGTTTAAGTTTTATGCAACGAAATGTGTGTGTTCGGAATAACGAACCGTTGGAACAACGATCATATCACCCGTGATTATCCCTGAGTGTGCCAGACAAGGTGATATTCTACAGCATATATGCACATTAATGGTGAGGAAATACATGTCTCCTACACAGTAAAGACACTGGCATGACATGTACGCAATACAACGAAGAAAGAAGATTGCCTACATAATTATTACAGACATGACGAAGCAAAAACCAAACGCGAATAATTATCTTTGTTTTGAAAGCACGACAACCGCGTGATAGAACTCACATTTAAGAACGAAGAATTCGTGGTCCATGTTTGCGTTATGAACTCGGCCTCCCCATCGCTTTGCGATGAAACCGTCCTCTCCATTCCGAGACAGGATCTGAATAAAATTCAAGGAGATGACGACAGTTATATAAGAAGAGGTAATGATAACTACAATGATAAAGGTTCTCCGATTAGCTCTAGACGTTACAAGAGTCCGTTAGAAAATGCCTTTCGAATAATCATCTTCAAACACAACAATTGCATTGGCATGGATGGTTTTCGAGAGTTGAGTTGTACCACAACATATGGAAAATTAATTCTATTCAACAGTTCAAGAAGAGAAATCGAATAGTAATATTAAGCGTTGGAATGAAGAAAGAAGAAAAGAAGGAAGTTGAGGAGATGAATGAACATAGAGAGAGAGAAAACGAGAGAGGGGGGGGGTAGAAGGAAGATGGACAAAGGTTTGAGCGAAGTCAGAAAGAGAAAGAAATTAAAGAGAGAGAGAGAGAGAAAAAAAAAGGGGAGGGGGGGATAGCACTTGTGCTAACATCTGATTCCCATTAACTTAATCATCAATCTTGACTGTTTGTAATAGAAAATACAAGCGCTATATTGCAATGTAACATGGATAACATGTACATCCTTTCATATTCTTTGTTAGTAGGTTTTGTAAATAACATGTTTTCTTACTTTTTATATTAATACATTCGGTAATGAAGGGAAGGGGTGGGGGGTGGGGGGGGGGGGTGGGGGGTAAACTTGCCGATATCTTTGTGCTTGTGAGGCACCGACATGGACAGCAGCTTGACTGGAGTTCTGCGAGATGACGATCACTACGGTTCAACACAGAGAAGACGGCACCGCACAGAGACCACCTATCAAATCAAGGGCAAAGAAACAATTAACATTTCTTCCTGGAATTATCATCTTCTGATTCGCGTATGTTGTAGGGAATATTGATTCTTCGCATCCATGTCAATCTCTCTCTTTCGTTCTTTCGTTCTTTCTTTCTTTCTCTCTCTCTCTCTCTCTCTCTCTCTCTCTCTCTCTCTCTCTCTCTCTCTCTTATCCTAAATTCTCTTCCACCCTACACTCTTTCTCTATCGTCCCCACTTCTTCACCCAACCTCACCCATCTCCCCTTCTCCCTCTGTCACTGTCTCCTTGTCTCTCCAGCTCTCTATAACGCTCTGAATGTCCGTCTCTCTCTCTCTCTCTCTCTCTCTCTCTCTCTCTCTCTCTGTACCCATTTTCAGCGATAGGCGTATATTCATTTATAAATCTACCAGCATTTGTAGTATAGTATTTTTGATGACATCTTAAATGTAATCTTCTCATTTCATGTGTAATGTTCGTCAATAATGAACCCACTTACTCACTGCCTCAACATGTTTTTCTATTCTCTTTTTAATATGTAACTATACTGTCCAAGTGTAGTCCATGTATGAATGCGTATAATGTGAGTAAGTGAGTGGGTGGGCGGTGATTGGACAAGTAGGAAAGGTAACTCAGAATGGAGTAGGCCTACTTTTGTTTGGTGTAGCCGAACACGTAACCGCCTGGTGTTTGGACCATCGTCTTCATGAGGCAGCAGGGACAGCAACTCGCATCACAGCGGTGAGGGCGCACTATCTGTAGGATTTCTTCCCCCGCGTTTCCCGCCCTTCTGAGAGACATACGGAATGAGCGCGCGGGTCCACACCAACATCGACTGCAACAAGTGGTTTCTGGTGAGGAGTCAACACGGCAGGTTTTTTTTTTTAAATCCATATTGACACATTGGTCCCGTCTTTTAAAGCTTTGCGACTTATCAGAATCGAATGCAAATCACTCACCTCTATGGATATCGTAGACATAATAGAAGGACATCAATTGCAAGTATAGTTGCGATCAATCGCAGTTCTTTCTAAGACTGCCCCGGTATTATCGAAATTGTAATGACATTGACATAGGAGCAGATAAACTTGTTGTTTCTATATGAGGTAAATAAGGTATCAACAACAACCAAGCAATGATGAAAAAAAATATGATTCGAGTATTTATGACTGTTTTCAGAGAAACAGTAACCATGGTAACTGTCCGACCAACCATCAACAGTAATTTCTTCTGTTGATGTTCAAGTCATGTCACTGAAAAAAATAATGATAGAATAATGAACTTGGGTACTCTCCAATATTAATACCAATTTCAATCTATGTCCACTTAAAAAAAATAAGATGTGCTAAACTGCGTTACGATAACATGTTAAGAAGTTTGTGGTGGAACTAATTACTAAAAGCATGCAGGCTTGTGGGAATGATACCATTTAACATTTATAAATGCAGGATGAAGTGTACTT
Source organism: Arbacia lixula (assembly GCA_963669155.1). Classification (NCBI taxonomy): domain Eukaryota; kingdom Metazoa; phylum Echinodermata; class Echinoidea; order Arbacioida; family Arbaciidae; genus Arbacia; species Arbacia lixula. The sequence goes on along the minus strand of OZ022590.1, from coordinate 1,556,547 downwards.
ACAACACCAAACAAAACATATGAAAGAATTTACACACATGTACAAGCATACAACACAATCCCTAATGGAGAGAGAGAGAGAGAGAAGAGGAGAGAGAGAGAGAGAGAGAGAGAGAGAGAGGAGGGGGTTACATATTTATTAATTAGAATAAATTTGAGCATAAATAATGTATTTGCAATTTAAGTACCGTTTCAATGGGAGTTAAGAGTGATTAACACTATTGGATGGTTTAACTGATATAATTAAACTGACATCATTGAGAATCAATAAGGGTGTCGGATCGGGTGTGCAGCTTAATCATAAGTGCTGCATCGCCTCGGGACCGAGCGCCCAGTCCATTCTTTGACCAACTATAGTTCCCCTCCAATTCTCTCTCTGTTACCCCCCCCCCTTCCTGTCCGCTTATTGTCTCTCTCTCTCTCTCTCTCTCTCTCTCTCTCTCTCTCTCTCTCTCTTTCTCTCTCACCATGCGTGCCCTTCATGTAACATTATTTCGGGGGGGGGGGGGAGGGGGGGGGGAGGCAGATGAGGAAACAAGGCAGGGGCAGAAGAATGAGTGTTAGGGGGAGGGGTAAAACAGGGGGAAGTTTCCTATTTCAGGAATGTGCAATATGTGGAGCCAAAATAAATCATGTCATAAAAAAACATCCTAGATCCTGCGAAATCATTCTGATATAGAGTTAAACCTCTTAAATATGACGCCTTATATGATGTGGGAAAATAATTATGCCATCCAAAAGTTGGTCAATACTTTTTTTTTCATGGCGGTAATTTTTCTTAAATGGCAGCCACGGTTTTCCTGTACAAAATGTTAAAACATTTTCGTAATTTAAACATCTTCTTTTGAAGTGGATTTTACGTTTTACCAGGGATGTTTAAAAAAGAAATGGATATCCATTTATTTGAATGAGCTAACCCAAATAAAGAAGCAAGCATGTGGCTTATGTTCGTGATGGCAGCTTTTTGTGATGTCATCATGTATATCAATGCCAGTGCAGCATGATAGTTTTCATTTCAAAACTATATGTAGCACACACTAAATAATGGACTGACTGAACAGGACTGAAGGGTAAAAACATGTTTTGTTGGCATGAAAGTGTGTACGTACGTACAGTATGTACATTACATATCTCATGTAAACTGAGGCAAGTTGCGCACTTGGTGCTTTTGACCTGTGTCAGGCTTGTATATCAATATGTTTTTATCAATAGTAGGATGAACCATCTCTGTAGCAAACATTAATATATTGATGAAGGCCAAAAGGAACTTGCATTTCGTTGGAAAAAGTGGATACAATACGTCAATACTAGACACAAAAGGCATGCAGACCCAATAAGCACCGTTGTGTGTAAAACATATACGGGGACAAAATGTGTACAAAATTCTGCTTCAGCTAATATCAAAGTATACACTTTGGAGAGCTATAGCTATGTATCGTGGAAATTAATAACCCTTATTTTTTCAGAGATTATTCAACAGATATCTCGGCAGATTCTCAAGATGTTTTCATTTATTATGCAGACGATTTTTTAGAAATAAAAGGAATTGTGTAAATTACGGAAACTAATGGTGGTGTTCTTTGCTCTTTGCCCAAATGTCTCATGAAGATCACCGGACAGCCCGCTAAATGAAATACTATCGTATATTACATTTAATCCTCTTTAATATGACACCCGATATGATATGTGAAAATACACCATTCAAATGTTACCTATAAAATTGGACAATACTAAATTTGAATGGCGGCCATTTCTTAAAATGGCTGCCATTGCTCTCTTGGGTAAAATTCAAGAGTTCAAATTCATTTTACATGCTTGCCAAATTTGATGCTTTTAGACAAAATTGAACAATTAGGTCAATATATCGAGCTAAGCCGCAGGACTATCACCTTCTTCTTCCCACTCTCCCGTCACGCTCACTTATGTCTCCCTCTCCTTGCACATGGCCAGTGTGATTAGTGGCTCTTTTTTACCATAGGTTTGAAGAAAGGGAGCTGTCAGAAAAAATATATCTCGTGCTTGAGATATTGCCACAATAATTGGACTAGCATTATTTTGCAAGAATTAAAGCCAGATATCCCCACACCACACGCGGGATTCGATTCAAGAGCGCGCGAAAAAGAGTGCGTTATGCATGGATAACGTGGTGGGTAACTCCAATGTAAGGTGAAATCTATTAGAACTAATTGAATCGCAATCAATAAGGAGTGGCAGGCATACACTAGCTAATCGTACCTTCCATGGCATGGAACAGAACATCCCCATTCTCGTTCACGATATGGTAGGAGTTGTTGCCCATGCAGCTTGACCCTGTATCAAAGAGAGAGGTGGGGAGAGATAGGGGTGATAGAGAGAGAGAGAGAGAGAAAGAGAGAGAGAGAGAGAGAGAGAGAGAGAGAGAGAGAGAGCGAGAAAAGAGCAAGAGTATGAGAGAGAGAGATAGAGAGAGAGAGAAAAAAAAGAGCAAGAGTATGAGGGAGAGAGAGAGAAAGTCAAAGAGAGAGACTAAGAGAGAGAGAGAGAGAGAGAGAGAGAGAGAGGGAGAGAGAAAAGAGCAAGAGTATGAGGGAGGGAGAGAGAGAGAGAGAGAAAGTCAGAGAGAGAGAGAGAGAGAAAGTCAGAGAGAGAGAGAGAGAGAGAGAGAGAGGAGAGCGAGAAAAGAGCAAGAGTATGAGAGAAAGAGAGAGAGAGAGAGAGAGAGAGAGAGAGAGAGAGAGGAGAGAGGGGGGGGGGGGGTGGGTGGGAAAAGGACGGAGCCACGAACAAATAATTCTTACGTTTATTTAAAAAAAGAACCATGCATATACTGTCTGTGTTTTTCTGAAATTCCATTGACATAGGAGAGCTATTTTTGCTTCCCTAGATATGCTACGATCTATTCTCGCGTCTTTCCCTTGACAATGGCTATTATAATATTGACTCTGGCCACGTTGATGGGTTGCCCGTTGCTATTGGCAACGTAACGCGTTGCATTGTACCATGCATGTACTTCACTGTACGATTGCCCATACACGTCTCCGGTCTATTCAGGACATTCCGCGTTCATTTATTGAATGTATGATATACATCTATGGTCTGTCACTCAAAACATGTCAACATCATTAGCCTAATCACAAACGTGTATTCACATGAACCATCACGTGTCCTTTATGGTCCACAACTATTTCGTGCATGTCATATTTCGTCTCTGAGCACTAGCTAATATTAAGGGTTTAGGATTAAGATTTAAAATCAGGTTTACAATTTAGGCGTAATTTTGGTTTATTTAATCTTAAAGGGTAGTTTCGAGGTTGTAATAGTAAATCAACTGGGTCTGGAGGAGGTGACATTGTTAATCAACCCTCGCATAAATGCAAGGAGTAACAATTAAAAAATATCAATGATTGCAAATTCATAGAGCATTAGTGGTTATAGCAAATTTTGAACAAATAAGGATTATCACGCTAGGTTGTCAAATTTGTATAATTTGGTTTACATTGTTTTACATATTTTAATGTATGTTTGTATTTATATGTAAATACTTGGTAAATATGTTTATATGTTTTTATGCTGAATCTGAAATAAAACGAATCAATCAATCAATCAATCAATCAATCAAACAATCAATCAATCAATCAATCAATCAATCAATCAATCAATCAATCAATCAATCAATCAATCAAATGAATATGAAACATAATTAAAGTATGTAATAAATACCTTAAAATAAAAAAAAAAGATTATTGTTTTTGAAGCTCGCCCTCTTCATTGTAGCTCTTGCTTGCGAGGTGTTTGTATAAACAGATAACAAAATATTTAAAAAACACATACCAGAGAGCTATTTTAGTGACAGCTCAAGTGTTTTCTTTTTTGCACATACTGATCATGATGGCGATGAGAATGGTGATGAAGATGTTGGGATTTATGAAGTTTTACTGATAGTGATTACCATTGGCGGAACGACAACAAAATCGATGATTATGGTAATGACGATTCTGACAGTTAAGATATACAGATAACAATCATATTCAGATAATGAAAGTAACGGTGATGATGACGGAGACGACGCTGAGAACATTTTTGATTATTCCCCATAATTATACTCAAAGCTCAAACTGAACAGAATAGGGGGAGAGGCCTCGATATCCATCCCCCTCCCTTCGCCCATCTCAAATTGATTAATCCTTTGCTCGGTGTAGGATAGATTATTGATGATATTACTGACTTTGCTCAAACAAATGATAAAGATGAGAGTAAAATCACTGATGGAACTTCAATCGATAAAGAACCACCCTACTACCATAATGGCTTTTAATAAATTCCGATTTCTTGAGCACTTGCGAAACCGCTAGTCTAAACAGCATGTCACCGACTGCGCTTGTGGCAATATCTTACAATTATATCATGTATATTGCGCTATATCATATAATGTGACGGCAATTTGATGACCTGTAGAGTAGGCCTTTATTTGTGCAGCTTGCTGTCAACTTGAAGTATGTAAACAGTCTTTAATTTTGAATTGTTTTTAGTGACTTTATATGGAAAATATTTTACATGATGTCACCCATCATTATTACATATATCAATAAGCAATTGAATTTAAAAAATGTCACATTATGAATCTTTATTTTCTGTGCCTTTAACTTGGACTATGCAGACCTGTAATAATTTTGTCTTCTTACCTATGGTTTCCACTGTCTGTCTGACGTGGATTTCATCCAACTGGCGTAGCTCATACAGCGACCGTTGTAGCTTCCTGTTGTGAAACGAAGCCGAGTTTTCTGCCGATCTTGGCGGCGAAGCCCAATTACGTAACTCTACCGCCTCCACATCCCCAGTCGGTTGCTTAGTAACGATTCCTCGCGCTGATGCTCCATGTGCACCGTCCGTGAATCTCTCAGCTCGATCATTCATACCTGGAGTTGTTTCTTAACTCTCTTCGTACTAAAATAACGTTGTTCCTTGGAGATGTGTGTGTTGTCTCGTAAATAATTAATGTCACAGTAATGGTAAACCTGAGTCTCCTTCGATGTCTCATCTGATGAATACCTACGTGTCAAATCAAACCTACTCCCTTTATTATCTGACTTGATTTCTCCCTAGAGATTATTCGTATGTTCTCGATATACCAAACTGTGTTTAACAAAGCTAGATGAACAACCAACCACAGAAGAAACGTAATTGAAGTTATTGAACACTCGCAGCTTTGAAGACTAATACAGTAAGTTGCTTGGGCCAACAATGTAGACAAATGAAGATCAACAATATCAACGAGAGACTGAAGTTCACTGGGGTCATTATCTGCAAATCCACACGAACATGACGAAAGAACTATTTAATGACAAGCATGGGACTATATAGCCTTTATGTGATAATCGTGCCGTGTCGGATTGTCTAGGCTACCCGTATGACACTGTCTGGAATGCAAAAAAAGAAAAAAAAAAACATTGTTTGTGGAAGCAGTGTATTTCTACGCATAAAGGTAGGCGGATGGATGGCAAGAAAGATAGACGGATCAATAGATCGCTTATAAATATATCACAGGTTAAACGGTTTCAAACATAGGCATTTTAAAGGTGGTACATATCTATTTTGCACGTTTAACATGTTTAACTCATTATGCACCATCGATGCCGTTTTGACGCAAGTAACACACACAAACCCCATATGGAATCCATTTTGTCTGGACGCAAGAGGTTAATATATAAAGTTGAGCAGCTACATGGGCGTTTATAGCCTTAAGTCGGTATTTAGAATAGAGGTTGACGTATGACAGTTAAGTAATGGTTTAGTACAGGAATGGTTCACGGTTTACGATTTACTTCTGTCGTGACTACGGGTTGAGCTTTCCTTAGGATATGCCCTTGTATTATTATGAATTGTTGGGTCATCTTTAAGCGAAGCCCTTTGGAGACACTTAAACTGACGTTATTCCAAGCACCGTAAGACAAACGACATCCATACTTAATAATCAATTCAGCTATGCATAGGGTCATTTCTAATCAACTTTGTGATGATATATGATCATGTAGACAAGTTTAGATATTGTAAACTGGACAAATTTTAATTGCACAAACTTGCAAAATAAATACTGCATGAATTCTATGTGACTTTTATGTTTCATATTTCATAAACTCTTACATCGTGTACATGCTCTTGTGATTGTCTTACGTAATGTTTTACATGATTCGCTAATGTCTACGAATGTGACTACATTCAAATATGATGTATTTCGATAGTTAGATGGATCGATAGCTATGAAGATTCATTCGTAAAAACAGAGGAAGAGAAGGAAAGAGAAAAAGAGGGGGGGGGGGGGGGTAGAGGGAGAGGAATAGATCAGGGTAGTGAGCACCCGTTAGATGAATACATTCATCACCTTATTGGTCTATTAACCCCAAACAATAATTAGGCTTAACTGCTTCACTGATTTGTTTGCGTTTTGCAGGAAATGGCCTTCTGTAAAAATGGCTAAAATCGTTTGGATATTTGTAGGTACTGCCCAAATACATCACAACACTAATGCAAAAGTGTCTTGGTACGCTTTGTCCGTTTTCACCACTTTAAAAATGCTGTGTATGAAACAGCACTAAGCACAGATTGCGTCCGCTGTTGGAAGCATCACATCACAAAACCCTCGTCTTGATGCTGAACAGGCTTTCATGATATATAGCGTAAAAATATAAGTAGAAGTGGAATCAAGAGTACGATTTTTTTCTTGTGACACTCTGATCCAAAGTTTGTCGCGCATAATATTTCAAGCGCGCGTGAGAGAAACGTAACAATCAAGACATAACATGCGCGCTCGTATCTTAGTTACTGGGCGTGGCAGGCAATAGTGGGCGGCCATGTGCGCGTTGTTTGTAAACAAAAATTTGCACGTGTCATCTTGAGAAGTGATATGGTGTTGATTCGAGAGGAAAGATTACCTTCCTCTTTGGGTGATTTTGTGAACGGATATCTTGATCATCATCATGGGAGCAGGACCGACTAAAGTGACACCAGACGTCTTGGAAAGTGAAGACGCAACCTTCAAGGTGAGTTATGATCACTATGCTGATCAGTGTAAAACTGTCATATAATCAACATCGTGGGGATGAACGTGAAAGCCATCCCACTTGCCACTAAATGTCAGTTTCGAGTTTGATCATGCCCGTAATGGCGATGGTCATGAACATTGTGGCGGCAGAGTGGAGTAAACTGTGAAATGTTAGTAATGGTAACATTGATGAAGTGTAAAAACCCACATTGATGATGGTGACGATGATGGTGATGCTGCCGATGACATTATCGTCCCACATACTTAGTTCAGTCTGGGGAGAAAGAGGGAACTAAGAGGAAGGGGTGGGGGTGGCAGGGAGAGAGGAAATAGTGTTGGGAGGGGCTGACGTGACCTTTTTTGCTCTCAGTATTCATACTTTACGTACACTCGCAGAAATGCTGCTGACCAAAACATTACCCCCTTCCTGTTTTGGCAGAGTAACAGCTACACTAACTCGTTATATTCACATGTTCAATAATGAACATGACCTTCTAATATTCTAGCTGATAAGGATGCCCTGGCTTATCCCCTATTGTTAAATTATTTTCTTACGATATATAGATGAACCTATATTCATATTCCATTCATATTTTTACGTTTCTCTCGCATGTTCAAACTTTAAAAAGGAGAGTTTTTTCGATTTTGGGGCCACAGGATTGCTCTAAAATCACATACTTTACTAAGTACTATCCTACCTATTAAACCTATTATCGCCCAGATCCTAACCCTAACCTAGTTTTGTCACGTTTAAGCTATTAATTCACCGAAGAAACCAGCAGAAGAAATTCGCTGTCCGATGAACTTTAAAATGCCCGTGTTCATTAAGTGACTAATGATATAGTAACAGAATGCAAGGTTATGGGCGATTCTGACAACGACTTTGATTTATTTATTGCCGTAGGACGTTGCAGAAAATGAGAGCAACAAGAGGCAGCCTGGCCTAGTCCGCTCTGTCATCGACGCTGTAGTTGGTGGTAAGGAGCCACCACTAGATGAGGGCTGCCTCTCGTTCTCCGAGTCCCCTGAAAGCGGACCGGATGTCAGCGATATCCTGGCATACGAGGATGAGTTCGTAGACGCCCCCTTGGCCGAGGTCCACCATGCACGGGATGGCAAGGCTGACAAGCGGGATAGGGCAGCGAGGCGTACCGGGGCGAAGACGGCTATCGGATCTTCCACGACAGAAGCTCCGGCATCATTTCAGAGAACCAACATCGAACTCCCGACCACGAGGTATCACGACGGGATGACGCGGATAGATAAAGCAAAGGGGGGTATTATGCACTTTACCGACTTGAGTCCCACCTCTAGCAACGAGGTTAAAAAGGTTAGCAACGAGTGCCTGACGTCATCTAGATCAATCCCCGATGTGAACTGACTTGAGTGATTGGGTCCCTACAAGTTTTAGGTCGAGATACGATTGCCATGGGTTTCTACAGCGACTCGCTAATATCCAGAGTGTTTTGGGCGACGATATCCATCCGCTGAAACACCTAGTTCCTTAAGATTCTAATCTACAAACTGTCCTAAATACCTTAAGATTAGGGTTAGGATAGCCAATTCTAGGTCTTAGGTTTAGGGTTAGGGTTATGCCTAGGTCTAGGTTTTTTTTTTAAGATTCATTTACCTTCAATTGTAAATCCGTCTTTAACACATCCAATCAATTATCCAATTCATTATCTCCTCGCCGACGGTTAAAAACCACTAGAACAAAAAGCAAAATGATCCCACAAGTTATCCTCAAACATTGTTCTCTCCGCGATATTCATCGACGTGATCCAATTGCAATAAACGACAACACAATTTCACCATAAAAACATGATTTCCTGGACGATCGCTACGATTCTCGAACTGCCATTTAGTATACAGTTAAGTGCTGCGCTGGCAGCTTAATTCCATATAGGGCTTTAACACGGGAGTCTATGCAATGGAAAACATAGCGCGCAGAGCGCGCAATCGCAGTCAACTACTATGGAAAAAAGTGCGCATTACGCGCGTAGTACGCTTGTCATAGACGCGCTGATGCCAAGCTCCATAGACTCACGTGTAAACTTTGGACTTTGATTATTTTCATGCTTTTTCACCTGAAAATAGTCCCGGACTCTCATTCACAAATAATGTTTTTAGCTCCTCATTAATTAATTAATTGTTGTCATGGGCTGATTTTTCAAACCTACTACAGCTAAAGCTGTAGTACAGGAGGGTTTGTTTTGCTGTGGAACCGTTTTTTCCACTTTTGAGGCCCCAAACCTGCCGTTTTCCCCGATTTTGAGCCCTACCGGGCTCAAATCCTTTATAAGGAGGCCTCCGGCCTCCCTCAAGGTTTGGGGGCGGGGCCTACGGCCCCGCCCCCAAACCTTGAACTCGTTGCTAAGGCAAGTCGGTAAACTGCATAATACCCGCAAAGGGTGCAGCGGTAGCCGGGAAGGATCGCCGTAACACTAAGAAGTGTTTGCCAATATTTTCTGCTCTGTCCGATACTCTGATTATCGACGCCAGCCCATTCAACCGCAGCCGGGAAAATAGAAATGGAAACCCAGCGCTGTCTCACGGCGGAGCAGAAAATAGATCTATGATCACCGCTACCCCGAAGGAAAATGATATGTTTCTCGGGAGTCACACAATGACCCCAAACAACCCACCAGTGTCATCATCGGTCAAACATACCAAATTTCCAAATAGATCGGAACTGTTTCTGGCCAAGAAGGTGGCGAATTCACCATCTCTGAGCAGGGGAGGTGGAGAATCGACTTCAGATAACACATCCGTCACGACCTCTACAGCAGATGACTCAAAGTTGACCACCCATTCCCAAGGCTTAACACAGATTAATGAAACTAGTCCGTGTTCTCAACCTGAAGATATAAAAAAGGCTTCGGTTAAAGGCACAGCGTCCACCATCGGTCCTGAACAAGGACGTGTACCTGCAATTCAGATTGCTGTGGAAGGGATGTCTACCACTGAAGCTGCTCAACTGAAAGTACCAAGACACAGAACGATCACAAAGACCTGCAAACCGGGAGCAGATAACTCCGAAAAGAACAAGAAGGTATGTGATCCTCATCTTGCAATGCCGATACATCAAGACATGCTGTTTGAGAGTGGCACGAAGTTTACACCGGCAACATCAACAGCAATTCCGTCGACACCTGGAGAAACTAAACAGCCCCTCACAAAAGATGTAACTACACATGGAGCTCCCTCCAAACCGGATGATCGTTTGAAAATTCCTCGGCATTTCTTTATGGCCAAACATCTACGTACCCAAAATGATAAGGCTATGATGGATGGTGTTGGAGGAAAGATGAAAGAAAACACGTCAACTGAGAAGAGAGATGAGGTCCTCTGCCCTGAGTTCAAGGTGCCCGTTCCCAAAGATGTAACCTTCGAGGCAAAGAATGGAGACCCAATGTCCACAACGCAGCGGAATGACTTGAAACATGTCCCCAAACCTCCGCTCCGATCAGTAAACCAACCTGAAAAGCGAACGGGACATTTTCTGAGACCCAGGGCACTATTTCCACGAACAACATCGCGCATGTTTTCCAGATCTCGGGCAGGTGCATGCAAGCCGAAGACTAACATAGAGAAAGGTGACGGCCAGTCCTTAGCGCAGAGTGAAGAAGAAGTCGATAGGTTTATTGAGGCTACACAGCGCAGGACCCCAGACAGTCAGATTTCAAACACCGAAGATCTCCTTAAAAAATCCATGGAAACGGTAGCTTCAAGTGTTGCTCCCAATCGTGTCAAGATGGCAATTGCAAATGGAAGACAAACCATGAATGTGGAGAGCAATACCGCTGATAGTTCCAACCGGCTGGAAGGTCAAAGGCAGAAATACATCAAGTCTCCCCCTACAATAGCCCTCCTGAATTTTTCACGGAAAATGCCGCAGTCTTCATTTACATCGGTGCACCCACTGGAAGCGAACAAAGTCTCTGAAGCTCACATGGATGGAATACTACAATTTCTTGAAGAGGCCTGGCGTCAACCACTAAACACCATGAATGTCCACCTCGTAGGTATATTCGACAAAAGCATGTGTGTTTACAACTCTAGTTATCCAGGCATGAGCATTAAGCTAAAGACTACATCTCTCTCCCCCATGAGCTTTGAAAGACTATTCAAAGAACGCGTGTCAGGATGGGAACACAGTCGACGATCTGTACTTTTCAACGACAAATTCTACCCAGAGCGAGTGCTTCAGCCATGCTTTTATGAGATTCAACTATCGGCGGAGACATACTTTCTGCATAGAGTTGGACGTCTTCCTGTCATCCCGGATATTCAAGAGATATCGCGGACAGAGAATAAACAAATCTCAAAGAAGGTGACGGGTAGAGCAACACGGACGGACCAAAAGCAAGCACAACGTGCATCAAAGAACAGAAAGGCTGTACCGAATGCCTCGGGAACGCAAGGGAAAGAACTACATCTGGAATCCAACAGACCACTTCATCAAGCAACGGCATCCGGGCAAACTGCGGTCGTTGATCCATCTCCGTTCGAAGACATGCAAGATCAGCTCAGTGAGAATAATATCAAAGTAGATCGGGACAAAGTCAGCCAGAACGAAGGAGATGGCATGTCCAAAGAAGATACAGCAGCAGTTGATGAGAGTCAAAGGCAAGGTGAAAATAATGCAGTGCAGATATCAAACGTCACAGAAGATGGCACATCAACCAAGGAGGTGACTTCTACTGGAGAGCTTGGAGGGCGCCCTAACGAGAAAGGAGCAGCACCGGATGTGACGAAATCGGCTCCAGAAGTGGATGATGATCCCGCAGAGGACAGGAAAGGTGCAGTAGGACTTGGGCGAGGACCAAGGATTCGCGGGAATGTACGACGGATTGTCCACTGTACGCGTAGGAGGAGAACGGATACGGTAAGGATTGTACTTGTTAGTGACTGATAAGATGGCATGTTCAACTTTTCCACATTGAAATGAGAATTTTTGACTTTTTTGAAGTGTACGCACTAAATCACGCGCACTTATTTCCTTATACGGAACGAAATTTGCTAAAACCGCTGACTAAATCTAAAACTCCTTTGTGAAAACGGGTCCTTCAGATTTGCAGTGGAGTAAACTCTAATCATAGTTAGGCGTTTCATAATTACGTTCTTCCTGGAGTCAAGTACAGCGAATCATTGTTTATTATCGCAATTCACCAACATTCCTCTGCAGCCCACCACCCGGCTGAAGATCAAGTTCTGCTACGGATGCGGCGACACGCGGCAACCCAATGGCGAACCGCTGAGGCAGTGCGGCACCTGCGACGAGGTATTCTTCTGCTCTAGCAAGTGCCAGCGTGACAGCCTCAATGAACACAGGGAGACATGCAAGGGCGTCAAGAGGAACTATTGCAAGCACTCGCGGTGGTGACGTAACAAAGAGCAGTGCAAAGAGCCCATCCACGATGGGCCAATAGACAAGAAAGGCAAGAGTGATATGGAAAACCGCCAGTGCCAGACGTTGTTGACGATATGGCATTGAAGAGGAAAGCAGTTGTGTTATTGGAAAGCCGCCATTGATGCCATTGTATAGAACCATCCGTTGTTGACGATAGGGCATAGGTGGCGGGCAGTAAATCAAGGGACATCGCGCTGATCGCAACGGTTCATGTCACATTGTATTGTACAACGGTTTTGGTCTTTAGAACATGCAGAAGGGGTTTTGTCTCTTCTGAAGACAGACATACGTAAATGAGACCATGGCGACCATATCATGTACTTAACAATGCTAAATGAATGAGACATTGTCGTGTAATTGGTGAAATGTTTAAGATAAATTCACCCCGCGAACAAAAGGAACGCCGTGACTCGTGGCTGAAACTATTTATAGCATTTCCTTGCACACACACAAAAAGTCTAGTTGAAACATTAGTTAAAATTGAGAAGGTAGTTAAAAGGTGTTTGGAAACAAACAAACAAACAGAGACTTTGAAATTGAAGGTAGAGAAAATAGTTCTTTTATTCAAAGTAGACTTTCAATTAATACATAGTAAATATCTATTTTGATTCAAGGTGCATATCCGAGTAATCACGGAATCAAATACATAGTACACACAATTATGATCAATAAATATAATGTGCAAATGAACAATGAATATTTGAAAGATACAAAAATAAAGATCATGAATTATAATGAGGCCTATTGATATCACATTGTTTTTGTTCTTGTTCTGCGTCTCACATATAAAGCCGTTGTTCCCATAAATGCTTCATTTTACTATCCATCTGCAAATACAGTGAAACTTGTGAAGATCACTCAACGTGAGTCCCGTAAGAGCTGTACGTCGGTAACTGCATTTATCTATGAAGACCATCTGTTCGTAAAAAAGACAGATTTTTTCCACCTATGCGGGATCTTTATAAACAGGTTTAACTGTATCTAGGAAATATAATTTTAATTTTTTTAAAAATGTTTTTTATTTTTTTCTTTGCCGTTTTTACATTTTCTCCACACGTGCTTCTCACATTCCTTTTGTCGTATTTGTTACTGTTAGCGAGCACACCGTCATCCTTCCGCAAATCCTAATCTATTCGAGTTACCATTCAGGAGACTCGGAGTAGATCCTGCTTTCCCTAAATGCCTTGCTTTCTACCGACACTATGTCAATCTCCTGCACGAATTGTTTTGCTTACTACAACAAAAATCGTATTATTTCTATAGTTGGCATTTTATGTTCTAAGTACCGATACATTTTGTGACATGTAGTTTTGTACCTTCGTTATCAGAATTTACTTCATTCTACATTTATTGCATTGTGTCACAAGTGTGTTATGACATTCAATGTAGATAAAACATGTTGGATTCAATCTGATCACACATCGTCTTAATAATGATAGGCACGTGTTCTAAATCTAAAATATCAATTCAAAGATTTATCAATGATTCATTGAAGGCTTTGTCAATTTCCACTCATTTTTTAGAGAGAATAGCTTACAGGAGCGCCTTTAGCACACGCAAACCTGGCGAGGACATTCTGTAAATACAAAACAAGCGGTCCTAATAGCATTATTTTATGTGTCTAAGTTCACTTAATTTGCGTAGACTGGAAATGTATACGTTTTGTAGTTTGTGAACACTAAGAAATACATAACATGGTAGCAATAGCACGACTCTCTCGACAAGATTAGGTTTTTAAAACCTATAGTACGTTGACAACAACGGGTGTAAGGTATATAAAAACGAATAACACGTTTGCATAACAAAGACTGTAAGGTACCATAATGCCACGTGAACATATTTATGCCCTGCTTTGACAAAAGGAAGCAACTAACAATAGAGACTTTTCTTGTAAACGTGCAAAATGTATCCGTGACTTCCATTGACATCAGTGCAACACCACATCATGTAAGGTTGGATATCTTGAAGCAAGATGACTATTGTTACTCCAGATAGTAGAGAATTTTGTGTACAATCTCCCAGTACCAATAACCAAAATTTGAATGATTTGTCACCTGCTTCCTTTTGTCAAAGCAGGGCAGATTTGTCCATATCACTCAATACAAATACATATATAATTCGAAGATATTGTTATTCTAGATTTGTGACATTTCATCAATTATTCGGACAATAATCTTTGGAACATTCAATGAGATTTTCACTCGTGGACAAATTTGGACCTAAAAGTTTGGCCTCAGATAATGAATTTAGAACACAATAATGCACATTGTCCATCACACCTGTCAATGCACTAGCAACTATTACGTGTTAAAAAACAAAATTGACACTTTTAATTAATCAAAAATAAGTTACAACACGAATCAAGCTGAAAGTTAAACATCAGTACCGAAGTGGTGTCGTCATATACATTATTATGCAGGTTGCTGGTTCTAAACAACATCGCTCCACTGGTCCGATAGCGTCTAGCTGGCTAGTGTCGGGCACTCCCAAAGAGAGTCCCTGATCACCGATGTTTGCACCACTCGTGTAGTTTAGAACCAGTTGTCTATTATGACGTCACACTTCAGCACTCTATATAGGCAAAAGGATGTCTATTTGTTCAGGAGCAGGTTTCGCGACATTCCATTATTTATTATTCTTGTACTAATCCTTGGAATAATTTTTCACTTTTGGAAAAATGTATGAGTATCAACTAATTAATTCAGAACACAACGAATCCACTTGCATCTGGCATCACAGTGTCATGAATAATGCATGATGTTTCTAGCAGAAGATATCTTCGAAGTTGACACATGTGTTGCACAACAGGCATTGTTTTGTTGTTAATAGTATTAATCACATGATGCACACATTTTTCAATTTTGTCCAGAGGTGCAAATCTCATTAAATATTCCAAGGATTGTTACATGAATAATCATGACATGTCACTAAAACTGCTTCTTAAAGAACTGACATCCTTTGACTTGTGGATGTGAACATTTCAGCTTGATTCACTTTAAAAAAAATCATGCTTGTGTCAAAAGATTAATTTATCATCTAGCAGCAACTGTATCATGTCAAGCAAAGAAAATGTAATTTAGTCTTATAGACTGCCTCAATATAAGGTGGCTCATACCTCAGTCACATTTGCCGTAAATTTCTACGGTCGCCGTAGAAATTATAAAGAAACATACGTCAAGGAACATACGGCAGCCGAGATTTTCTGGATCCATACATTTAAAAATACGCCGTCCAGCGACCATAGCATATGTGACCACTACAGTAAGTGGCCGTGGAAATTCTGCGGCGACCGTAGAATTGCTGCTCGCCGTAGAAATTTTACAATCTACGGCGGCCGTAGTAAATGTGACTGAGGCATAAGCTTAATAGGTAGATTATTTAAAGGTCGTTTTCTTGGTATGGAATAGACCATGAATTAAAAAAAGACAAAGTGCACTGTGTTACGAACAAGCGTTATTTCGGACGTAGGCCTTTGTATATCATGAACAGTATAACATAAATCTAAAAAAAAAAAAGAGAAATAGTGTGACGAATTATATGTTTGTCTTTAAGAAAGTCTATCAATTTTCTTTAACAGTAGGATAGAGTGTTGTTCAAGATTGCAAATGAGTGCTTTTAAAAAGAAAACACATTTCCTAAATAACCAGAAAACAAGAAAAAAGGCTTTCCTTAGACGATAGTTCTATCTTTGTATTGTCAAGAAGTTTCAATAGATTTCAAAAACTTGTTGACGAGCCTCAATCGCAAAGGTGCTTTACCTGTTCCACTATGCACCCATCTGCTATGATCCAACTCACTACGTCCCGACTCACCACGACTCGACTTACCACGACTCGACTCACCACGACTCGACACACCACGACTCGACACATCACGACTCGACACATCGCGACCAGACTCACAACGACCCAACGTCCGGCAGGCCTGACCTTCCCTTCCGCTCCGTCTCAACGAAAGGGTTATGCCGTTTCTGCCTGGTCACGACGTCATCAGTACCGTATGCTGGAGGCAACGCGATTGCATCGCCGTAATCGAAGGGCGAGGCAATGGAGCTGACCGTGTACCTGTTCAGCCGCTGGTCGGTAGTCGGGAAAAGGCCTGGCGGCTGTGGTTGGATCTGGCTCATATGCAGGTCTTGAAACGCCCTCGCCATGGTCTTGGCAAGCCGAGAGGCATTCCATGCGTTGGCACACGCGATCCCATGGCACCTCATATCCTGCGAGACCGCCCTACTGGCAGGCGGCGGCATCGCTTGGTCGGTAGCTGACAACACCGGCCGGAGCCCAAGGCAGAAGACTACCACCACAACTTGTGGGAACGGGTCGTGCCCCGTGGTGCAACGCGCGATGCTTCGTAGGTCCATCTCTGCGTCCAGATCCTCGTGTGTGCGCTGATCGTCCGTTCTTCTTGTGACGCGCAGGCGCACGTTCTGTGGCGTAACGCGCACGTACACCTCTTGTCCGCTGCGCCTTCCGCGCAGTAGATTCTGACGATAGAGGTCGGCGGACAGACGCGCGAGGTCAGTCTCTGCTCGACACTCTCCGTCGGAGAGCTTTCGGGTGCCTAGGTAGGCCTCACAGCTGACCCACTCGCAGTAGGCGTACTCCGTTAATGGGGGCAGGGCGCACGCCATCTCATATGCTGTGGCGATGGCGTGCAGACAAAGTCATTCCTGTGAAAGTCAAGTGGACACAGAGTCATTGATGGCAAGTAGTTGGAAATATACAAAAAATATGACATCCGCTAATGGCAGCAGGTATTACATTTTGTGAGGAAGGTAAATAACTTACACACACACACACACACACACACACAAACACACACACACACACGCACTCACTCACACACACATACACACACAGTCATCACGTACCCAAATTAGTTACACAGTTTATACTTCCGACAGCCCTGATTTGGTGGATTCACAATACGGTTCGCCACCTATAGGCTGCAGCGGACAGGCCAATTTTCAACTTCGGGGTCGACATCACAGCCTAGCACCACTAAAGGCCCTTTTACACTTTCATGAATCACATCACGGATCATCCCGGATCGTTATCTCCGGCATTACCGTGTATACACCGGGAGGCATCCGGCGTGATCCTTGGCGTTCAGGCATATCCGGAGAAAAATTAAGCTTGCTTAATTTTTCATCCCGGAGTTTACGGATGAAAAACAATCCGTCCTCTTCCCTATAGGCACCGTGTACCTCCGTGTAGCCGCCGAATACATCCGGGACAGTCCGTGTAGACACCGGGAGGTCCGTATTAACACCGGTTTCGTCCGGGTTTGAAATTCCCTATATTTTGCCTAAATAGCCAGTGTGATGGTACTGACTCTCTCTGGGCTTTGAGGCATCGTGTTAAGAAAGCACCTGAACTTTGGCGCTAGTAGTCCAAAGGTATTCTCGACAACCCTTCGGGCGGGCGAAAGTCTGTAATTGAACACTCTGTCTTCAACTGACATGTTTCTCTGCTGCAGAAGTTTCATCATCCATGTCTTTAAGGTAAATGCGTCATCGCCAACGATGAAATACGGCATGGGTAGGTCATCGTCAGGCAGGGGATCAGGATCTGGGAGTCCAATCGTTCCAACTTCGAGAGCTTCCTTCAAAATAGTCACACTAAAAATCCTGCATCTGATCCTGCGCCGCTGGCACCAGTCAATGTCAACGTAGAGAAACTTGTACTCTGCTTCCACTAATGCTAGCAGAACGTTCGAGTAAAATCCTTTACAATTAAAGTACACTGATCCTGCATGTTTTCCGTCAATTGCCCCAACGCAGTGAGGGAAGTTCCATTTTGTTTTGAATCATTCAGATACTCTTTTCCAGGCTTCCGCAGTGACGGGGCAGACCATTACTTCTGCTGAAAATTCATCTATGATCTAACGATAGCTTGACAAACTTCAGTGATAAAAATTGAGATGATACTGTGAGATACGATGAAGCCAAAATGTGGAGACTTGTAGCTGCTGCTTGTTGTCAAGTAACGCAGGGCTATAGCTAGTTTTAACCCTGGCCTGCTGGCTCAAGGGCATTCCTGAAAAATGTATCCGTCTTCTCAATCTCTTAGCCAACTCTAATAAGGATTTCATGGAATATTTCAGGGTTCATCCTAATAAAAATCTTGAAACTACCCACATCTTCTCCCATCAGTTCACCCATCAACATCTCATACTGTCCGTAAATTGGTCGCCTGAGAAGCCACGGTTTCATGCTCTCACTCCGTTTCCTTGCAGTTCTCTTTTTTTTGCTTATGCCATGCTGTTGCTGCAAAACAAGAGCTTCTGCTACAAGTGGTTTTACCTTAATGATGTTCACAAACAGGAGAATATGCTGTAGATTTTCAGGCGTGCTTGCCATACTTTCCCCTAGAAGGTAAATGATCAAATGAGTGCCTAAAAGCTCAAGTCACCCGTCAACTTTCCGGGGATATCCCAATAGACAACGTACACCACCGTGTAAGGACCGTAAAAGTACCCAGTAGCCTCCGTGCTCTTACTTCAGCTGTCCTTGAAATCTGTGTTAGCTCTGTATGCGTTTCCGACGTGGTCTGCGTTGCTACCTTGTCTGTCCATGGAGACACCGTACTTGCCCGTGTTATTATACACCCAGTTCTAAACGTATGCACACAGGCATCGAGAAGCAACACCCAGGATTAAGATCCGGGATGATCCGTGATGCGATCCGTGAAATTGTAAAAACGCCTTTAAGTTGTAAACATGTATACAGATCAGTGCCTTACTGTTAATTGTCACTGGTGTTACAGACTTTGTTTGAAGTGGTTCTTCACACACATTACGTATAATAGGATCTATTACATATCGTTATTATTATGTTCTGCTGGATACGGTTGCCAGCTATAGTGACCATGCATTCCATTCTTTATCTTGTCGATCAACAAACACAACATGTCTCGCCGGCAAAATTGTTATTCTTTGCTTTAAATGCTTAAAGATGACAAATAGTGTAATACATGTATTATACTAAAATATATTTTATACTATATACTGTATTGTATACTGGAGTAAAACTTAATCTTAATAAACTGCCCTAACCTGACAAGGAAGGGAAATGAATACACGATTTCGTTTTATCGAGAGAGAGAGGCCGATACATGTACGTCTACAATTCTCATTTAATGTACCGGTATAGTAGCTAAGAACACTTTACAATATACGGTCACACCAAGCCGCGCATGCGCCATGGCCTGTTGTTTCGATGTCGACCACTTCCCGTGAGACATTGTGAGACATTGTTTATTAGGCTTAATTGCAGTCATAAAGAGCTGAATTATTACCAGTGCACCTTTCTGAGCTGAACACAAAATCGCAATATTATCAGCTACTGTACGTGTACAAACAAGGTGGCAAGGGGGGTGGGTTTGTTGGGAAAGAAGATGACATCTCTTCTGCAATAAAAAAAAATGGCCCTATATATGGCTTCTATTAGTTGATGTACGATTATGTCGCCACGCCATCTAAATTCACAGTTGCCTGCGATTTCATGTAAAAAAAAGGGCTTTTCCGATCAAACGCCTCATTCGTAAGTTGATAACGCCTGCTAAACAAAACAACTGCCATAGAAATTTACCAAGCCTATCTGTGGCCTGTCCTACCTCATAAAACAAGTCTATACAAAGTAAAATTGCATGTGTGTTTTCTTGAATGAGATACGAGACTTCCTGTAAATTGTGAGATAATTGGATTAACAATAAGATGTCTTCACAATATTTCCACTAGCGCCATTTCATAGCTGTTCTTATGTGGATAAAAGGTACAACTGTACACACAAACGGGCATATCAAACTGGAGTCAAGCTTATGATTATCATTACGGATGCAGCATGCGATACTTACAGCGTTACAATGTTATCACATCCAGAACGCACACTTAAGCATACGCGTAGTAGTTGTGTGCAAATTAATGAACACGGCTGTACACTGCGGCGCCATAATACGTCTCACTAATAATTGCAATATCAGAGCCAATATTCCTGTGTATATTTCAGCGAGAGATCAGGTGAAATGCTAAAAAATATTATCTGCGCAATGTACGTGTCAAATGGATGACAATATAATATCTCAAAGCTGTAAAACGACTTGCCGGTATCTGTCATATCTCGCTTTCTGAGGCCGATATGAAAGCGCCTTTGGGCAGAGTGCAAGGTATGCGCGGCGAGTGATTTGCTATATTTCAGAACGCCTGATGGAGTGATGATGTATCAACAGTGGATGTGAGCTGCCGTCATTCTAAGGTTTCAAGCTTAACGGTACATCGCGTGCAGGGAACGTAGGTACAATGTCTAGCTGGTAGAGAAGGAGGGGGAGGGGTGATTTGGGACGCCCCCCCCCCACCTATAAATACTTAAGTAGAATATTGTCGTGTCATTCTTTGTTGACGAGAAATTCACCAATACACAAATAAGGGAGTGGTCGTATATCATAAGTGTAAATCTGTGTAAGTGTGTTTCTATTTGTCCAGCTGTCTCTCCCCTCTTAATGTACTCTCTATTTTCGTTTCATCCTGACATAATGTTTCTCACGAAGAGCACCACCCAATCTCTCTCTCTCTCTCTCTCTCTCTCTCTCTTTCTCGCCCCCCCCCCTCTCTCTCTCTCTCTCGTTCCCCCTCTGTCTCTCTGTCTCTCTCTGTCTCTCTCTCTCTCTCTCTCTCTCTCTCTGTCTCTCCCTTCTTCCCTCCCTCCCTCTTCCTCCTATAAAGCACATACACATACAAGCAATACTCCCACAACGCTGTTGAAGGTCTTTTGTTTTCTATCGCTGAATAACCCTTTTAGTACATACATACACACAAACAGACATCCCCATCCTTCTCTCTCTCTCCATCTCTCCTCCCATTTCTGTCCGTTCCTTCCCATTCCTTTCTCAGTCTCGTGATGATAAATAATACTTCATGGGCCACTTGATGCACATCAGGTTGTCATAGGAACGCCCAAGCGCCAATCCTGTATATGTCTACACTCGCCATAGAGCGTTTTGCCATTGGTAATTTAAATTAACCCTTCAGAGAAATAATGGATGATGGGTATGATGATATAATTAACTCGTTAGAGGTTCGAGAGAAGGTTTTTTTTGCACCAGGCTAACAATGCATTATGAATACTAAACGTTTCAGGATCATCATTCATCCAAAAATGAAATTCAGCCGTTATGGTCCTAACACTTTCTCTATATTAGCTT
>OZ022590.1:1459914-1529914 GCA_963669155.1 Arbacia lixula | reverse complement strand
TGTTCATTTGATTTTCATTATCTGTCTTGCGAACCATTTGTCATGTATGTTGTTATTTTCCAGGCTTTGCTTCTGTACAAGAGAACAGGATGAATACAGCTATACAGTGCTCGCATTCTATCTCTTATGCTCAGTATGTGATTTTTTTTAAAATAGTATTTTACTTAGTTCTGAAAAGGCAGATTTCGTAAGGGCTATCCGTTATTCTATCTCCTTCTAACAACTATGATATGCTTCCGAGGAAGTTAAAGGAAGACACATGTTTGATGTCTTTATCTCCCAATTTTAGGTCACATCTGGGCCTCCCCCTTTTTGCAGCAACTAAGCATTTTGTCTTTTCGTAGTTTTTGTTTAGTCTCGCTTTATCTCGCTTTATCTTACTACTATGTTCATGATATTTCATCGTCCCTCTGCATATTTAGCTAATGATACTGTGTCGTCTGCATATCTGATATTTGTGAGGTTATGCCCTCGAACTTGAATGTCGTTTTCTCTGTCTATTTTTCTAAAAAAATATAAGTGTTCAATTGAACAAATCTGGGGACATGATAGGCCTACACCCCTTTCTGTGAAATTGGTGCAGTCGCCATCCAACCTTATGCAAGCGGTTTGATTCCAGTAGAGGCCATGTAACAAACGAAGGTCCATACCATAAAGACATTTTGCGGGCTGTAAATGAATAGTTAACACTGATCTTCACTGACGAAAGCCATGTAGCAATTTCGTAACTAATGTAACTAATTTCGTAAAGATTTGAAAATATCATTGATATCACCGCGAGATAACAATTTAGATTTAATTTTTTTTTATAGCATTTCAATGGCTACTTTATCCTCACCCTCATCAATGTGTAAAAGCGAATTAATTTTTTCACAATATTTTATAAGCAATGCCTTGTCATAAAAACCGGCGTCTTTAGAAGTGAGAACTGAATTTTATTCCTTCGTACAACGATAGTGATCAGCGCGCTCTGCGTCCTGACATCTAACATTTTGTCTCGTTTACTTGGACTCTGATCTTTGTCTAGTCGCATGGCGCCCCCTACCGGTTGATCTTTTTTTTTCAATTCAATTCTTTATTCATTTAACAAACAAGAATAAACAACTGTCATGAAGAATGAGTATAAGGCATCACCAGAAAGCCGATGGCTTGTGAGATGTGATAACCTTTAACATGTGGTTCAAAACACATAAGTATAAAGTCCATTATTTAAATGACATACAGTAAGATGAACCCAAGTACACAAATTACAGAAAAATACATACTTAAAAAAACATATATCAAAGAGAGACTAATATAAGCAAATACAAACGAAGCAAAAAACAAACAAAAACAAAGACAAAACAAAAACAAACACAAACACAAACGAATGTATAACAGCTAAGACAACAATCAACAGGGTAAACAGTATGCAATATCAAAATGTCGAAATATAATGCGGCTATGTATACCTCCATGTATGTATACCCCTCCACACGCCCCGAGGGCAACTCGAATTACAACAAAATATGTGACTACGCGCCACCCAAGCAAGGTCGAAAAACCTCCGCGTGCTCAATCATTTCAATAGTATGAGTGAGTTCATAACTTTGTTGCGGAGGAAAATTACCTTGCGACCTGCCAAAGTTGTATGCACGATCAAGCGACTTGCTCTTGGGTGCGTCGCAGTATCACAACGAAGAAAGAAAACGTCATCATCTGCGGTCGATATATTTATGAGTAACATAACTAATCATATACCCCAGCTTTCACCGCCAAAGGCTCTACACAGGCACGTTTTGCCCAAAGCATTATTCTCTTATTTTAAAAAAGGAACTTCATTCAAATTATAATCAGGATTTGATTTTCCTTCAGCATATATAGCAGATTCGTACAGAAGGGTGCGCCTTTAAGTGGTTGCCGACGTGTGGCGACTGGGGCTTGGCGACTTTTGGCTCCCGCTAACGCCACCTTCACCTCTGATGAATGACCCATGTAATCTCAGGCATCGGTCATCGTCAAGTGACTTATGCTCTGACCATTTGTCAAGGGTCGCCCACTCCTACCCCGAGGGATTCTTAACAGGTCCACTGACGGTCTATGGATCATTCCACATGAGTAGTTCATCATTGGCTCTTCTGTGATGACTAGTGATGTCTCCCTCTCTCTGACTGGCTGCTTTCTCACACTCTCTCTCTCCCTCTCAATACCGCCCTGTCTTCCCCCATCTCTCTCTTTTCATTTCACCCCTCTAATTCAAATTTTCATTTCCCCCTCTTTGTATGTCTGTCTCTAATTCTGTCGTTTTCTCTCCCCTTTTAGTCTCTCTCTCTCTCTTTCTCCTTTTAGTCCCTCTCTCTCTTTTTATTCCTTACCCCTTTTCATCTCTCCTCACTCTTTTATGTTCTGCTCCCCCTTTTCCTCTCCTTCTCTCTTTCCTTTCCTCAATCTCCCACTGTTTTCTTTCTCATTCTCCCCTCCCCCTCTCTCTCGTTCAATCTTTCAGTTCCTCGCCGCGTTTTGCGTCCTCGTCACCCCTTCGTTGTTATACAATAATTTCCTCAGCACAAATTATATTGTATTAATTTAACACATCCTTGGCTAAAACAGGCAGTCAAACAACAGAACGAGAACAACAAAGTAAAGTAAAAAAAGACATTAAGTACAATTTTTGTAGTCGGAGACTAGGAGATTGGAAAAGGAATACGTACTACAATGCCCCCACTTTTTTGTGTAATCTATATCTCAACAATGCATGTGTCATGTTTTATCAAATGTTTGTCATATACATATGTGAACTTATCACTGCAATATTGTCGAGGTAATGCCATGACCTTGACCTCATCAACGAGCATTTGAATGAAAATCTATTACTTCATGTAGCTCTACAACTCATCATTTATGTAATGACATAATACATGCATACAATTGATGAGAAGACAATCAGTTTCAATGAGGAAAGACGCGCGCGTACGTGTACGTTAGTGCATTAACGCGCATGCAAAATGTAAAAATGCTGCAAATCAACTCAAAATTGTTTTGCATATGTTTCAGGACATTTCAAGCATTTCAAAATTTTCCGCGCGTGTGCGTAACGCAAACGCAACGTCAGAATTCCGTTTATTCACTGTATTTTCACTGTATTCACTTGATTTTGTGACACTACATACATCAGAGCCAGACATTTTGAGGCGTGCTCATGCACTAACAAGGACTTGCGGCTCGTTAAAGTTGAAAGCCTGCGCGTGCGTCAATACGTTTATATGTGCAAATTTTGTGAAAAACAAGACTAGCTTCAATCGGCCATAGCTCCTCAGGGGGGCATTTCATCAAAGGACTTGTCGGACGTTTTATCCGACAAACTGTTATAAGCTACTGAAATGCTTGCATCTTATTGGCCGAGAGCAAACTTGTCGGATAAAATATCCGACAAATCCTTTGATGAAATGGCCGCCAGAATGGCTGGTAACCCTCATTTTTTTGTTTAATATTCTGAAAGAGTGTGAAATGTAAATGTTATTTCATGTCTGATTTAGCTGTTAAGTACATTGTGAAGACATTAACTTTTCACCCGTCTCATTAATCCAGTCTCTATTTTCCCCCAAAATGTCAGTATGTTGTAGCTGAGATATTGCTCTAAGATAGAAGTTGCTTTCATTTTTCAGTTTGATCACGTTATCATGGTGTAAATCTTGATTATAGGCATTAATGTCAAAATCAGACATATATACGTCTAAAGGAAGGGGCATTTGTTTCCAATCATGAAATTACATGACCTTCTTCCACGAGCTGTATGTCGCTCATGTTAGGATCTTTTACTCTGAAATTCCAATATGTTGTCTGACAAACTATTATAAATGTGGCTTCGTTTTTTTAACCAGATGTCGGGATTATGGCAAAATTTCACCTTGAATATGGATTTTTAAATCATTCTAGCCCCTGCTGTGCATTACGTGTTTAGTGAATGGGAAGATTTGTGGATATTGGTTAAGACGCTGTTTGTCAGAACGCGAGACTCCGGTGCGATTCCCGGCGCGGCGTGGGTAGGGTCATTCCTTCATTCCTTTTGCAATTTGACTTTTGCCAACTTCGTTTGTTCTATCCCTCACTTTGTCCTTCTCTTTGAGATTTTCTTTCACAGTTTTTTTTCCTCTCGCCCCTTTATCTAAAATGCCTATCAAATACATTTTTTTAGCACATACACGTGATCATTCATGGAAATCTTTACAATGTTAGTATGTTGTATTTGCGCTTGATCTTTCGTGAGCGTTGCCTCAGATTTCCAATAGATGATGTCACTATGAAAGATCCATGGTGTCACCGTGCATTTACCAGCCCATGTCTGTACATGAATTTGCCAAGACAGACCGCCTTATACTTGTCCACAAGTATGTCTCATTCTTCTTCTCCGTCTACTTCCTCCTCTTCTTCTTCTTTTTCTTCTCCTCCTTCTTCTTCTTCTACTTCTTCTTCTTCTTTTTCATCATCTTCTTTTTCTTTCTCGTCCCCGTCCGGGTGCTCGTTCTCCTCCTTCCTCTTCTCTTTTCCTCTCTCTCTCCTCCTCTTCCCGTCCGCTGTCACCTACTCGTCTGGCGTGCCGTGCGACTCTACGGCTCGTGGCGGAATCGCTACACAGCCAGCCCGAGCCGGTCGGTGTGACGTCTTGGCGAATTACCGCTGTCACCTCGCTATGCTCGCCAGGCGATATTGGATCCCATGGTCACTGGTTTATTTACCAAACATCCCCTCGCTTCATTACGACTGACGTGCACTTTTCTCGCTTTAAATCATCATTCACCTGGTGAGACCGCGTCAGAGGAAACGAATAGAACACGTAATGATTTCATGCTCACTTTCATGCTCGAGAGTATGTGACGATGAACAATTTTGGTTTTAATTTCGGTGTCTTCTTAAGACATGATATGTGAAGCATAAAATCAAGAACTTGTTGATTATGCACTGTCAAAATCAATCTATTCCTGTATTAATATCATAAACATTCGTACTTGAATTTCTTTGACTTTCCCCTCAGTAGGCACGGTAGGCTAGTTTCTTCAAAGATTTCTATTCGTAATTCTTTTCCCGTCCAAATACAGAGAAACATCCAGATTCTCTAAACCTAAAAAAACCCCAAAAACAATTTCCCACCGTTTCCATCTGATCTGAAAGTGAAGTTTTGTGTGTATTTGAGATCTGGAATTGTTTATAGGTAAGTGAGTGCTTCGGTCCGTCTAATCCAAACATAAGTCAAAGCTCTCTTCGTTTCATGACGCATACCCTCAGTACTAATAGAGACCGTTGTGACGTATGCGATGTGTGATGCGCGCGCAGCAAGCAGCAGAATCATTTCAACCTTAGTAATAATCGATAATCAATCTCTCTCTCTCTCTCTCTCTCTCTCTCTCTCTCTCTCTCTCTCTATGTCTCTCTCTGTCTTTCTGTCTCTCTGCCTCTGTCTATTTCTCCAAAGGTGTATATATGTGCGTAGGTGTGTTGACAATGGTTTTGGCGACTATTTGGTACGTGGTGGTGGTGGTGATGGGGGGGGGGGGGGGGGGGGGGTTGGCGGGACGTTACAGAATAATAAATGTGTAAGATCTTCAAATAGCGCCGGTTATAAGCATGATCAAGTTGGATTAAATTGATTGTAAGTATGATCATATGTGATGTTGAATTGCGTTATTTTTCACTGCAAAAAATGGATCCTATTTTAATTGGACAAACATTGAATTAATGCTAACTATTTTACTCATTGCGGATAAATCGCCATTGATAATTGTTTGTCTTCCAATTAACAAGGGATCTAAGATCACGACGTTTCGTGCGCCGCTGCAGCACATCGTCAGGTGTGATACAAACTTGTGATGTAATTGAATTTGTTACAATTTGTAAGGTAATAATACATATGTGTCTACCAAATACAATGAAGGCAATTGATACGTACTGTGGATTAGTGTATTGTTCGATTCAAATACGAAGGTTGTTGTTGCATTTATTACAAAATTATTTGGCTACAACTTGTGTCAAAAGTGAATAGTCCTCACTTGTCTACCAAATTTAATTGATGCAATAAATACGATAAAATAATGTATTTTGATTTTGTTTGATCTTTGCAGAGTCAGGTGTTGTATAATTGTTACTTTTTGTATTAAAAAAGGATCTCGTTACAACAAATTTTGTGCCGAAAACAAAAAATCAATATGTATAAAATGGATGAAATTAATACTGTATTTCGAATTGTGTGTTTGTTCACTGCAAAACCGGATACTACTGTTGCTACATATGATATTATTAAACATTTATTTAGTTACAATTTTGCCAAAATGAAAGCATCCACGTGTGTGTGTGTTTGTGTGTACCAGACACAATTGACACAATTTTTGTTGTTTTAATTTGTGCTCAAATAAGGCAAATTTCATAATGATGTATATTTGAACTGTACATGTTATTCGTGTGTATTAACGAAAACCATGTTGTGTAAAGTGTCAACATATCAACATGTACCAAAGCACACCCCCTGTTAAAGTAGTGTTGAACCCATAGAGCTATATTTAGACACTGGTTAAACCACTGAAGGGGCTACTTTGTGTCAATAATAACAAAAATGAAATAATAAGAACATGTGGATATAACACACCTTTACTTACGATTTTATATAACGTTTTGAAATAATGACCCCTATTTACAATGGCGGTGTAACTTAATATAGACCGCAAATTCATTTATGGAATGCGAAATGAATTTCCTGATGCTGTCACAAAATCATTAATATTCATCACAGAATCACAAGAGTTGGTACTTTTTAGTATTTACTGTAATTATTAAGTGGCCAAAATCAATATTACGTAATGATTCCGAGGACAAAATCGCTTATATTGCATCAATAATAATGTTTCGTGTCGTTTTATTTGGCTGCCCATAAAGTTTGCGTCAAACCTACGTTAGACCTATCCTGTTTTCTGCTCCAATTGTTGTTGTACATTGATGTGAAACAACGCGCTGTTTGGGTTACAGTACTGCATTGTATTTCAAGGAAACATTCATATCATAGTAGAATTCAAGAAGTTAATATGGAGATCAAAAATAACTTGCAGAATGCAAGGTAATAAACAAGCCGGAGGACAATATTTTGTATTTTTTAGCTATCTCTATAATATACGTAACCATGGTAACGGATGATGTATACATACACAGCGAATTCGCAAATGACCCGGAAGCGGAAATGTACAGTCACTACCGTGTATGGGATAAGCGTGACATCACCTGTTGACGCAACACACAAGATGCAATTAATAGTAATAGGGGAAGCCTATCTGTTTAGTTCATTCTAATTGCAGGAAGTGGAGAGGCTGACACGTTTAGAAAACAAATTATGTGCTACCCGTAAGTCTGATATTGATTTTCTAAATTCATGTTTACAGAGCGGATCTATCTATTTCATCCAGTGTTGAAGCAATTTACCCACACGCGCCGATGTTTAATACGTACGGAGCACTAAATACTGCCCGTAGCTCTCCTCAGCAAATAGGATGAGAGTAAACCACGAATGAATATAAATACATATTCAATAATAGCCCAATTTGGCTTTCTCCTTGATCTAAGGTTGACTAATCAATTAGAAGCCTTTCCGTCAATTACTGATATTACTACTACCTCGCTACGAATTACAATCAGCGCGGAGTGTCTCAATGGCACGATATTTATTATAGTGGCTGTTCTGTGAATCCATGCAAGGGTGCCGTGCCTGTAGCTGTCTGCCGAACGGGATCATGAAGACATGCAGATGTCTTTCTCCACCTTTTGTCGCGAGTATGATGTATGCGGTACAAGGTCATGACATGAGCCTATAGCAATAATAGATGTAGATACACGTGGCAATGCAAAAGTCTTCTTTAGTTCTAGAGCAAGAGAGACTTCCTCACAGAGATACAATCATTGCCACATAGACACGTAATATCCAGGATCGTTAGGCAGATGATCTCCAATCTCTCGTAGATCATGTCGATATACTCCGTCGTTCATAGCTCCTTTATATTTGGTGCACTGAAGTTGCTCCCTCTTGACCAATATTGGATTTTCTCAATGATGTTTTTGTATTAGACATGTAAATCTACGCCATTCGAACTTCGACTTCACAGAATTTTATGTTTGTTAATCTGATAAAAAATGTCATATATTGTGTTTCATGTTGCACTCTCAGGTATGATATATTCGACATTCTACATGTTATACTTCTATTCAAATTAAATGCAAAATCGCTATGAATGTTGAAATGCTTCAATGTTTCGTAGTTTGAATTACTGGCATTAAACAATCAAATTGATACATACTATGCTGATATTGGTGTACATGGCGAACATGTTTGTATTTCGTTTGGTGCATGACTTTATTCTCTCACGTATATCCTATACACATAGTATGCAAGGCATTAGTGTGGCTGTTTGTCATTATCGTTGTAACTACACATTTTGTTTGTTTACTGTTCCTGTTCTGCATGAAATAAAGAAAACGAATTTGAAATTTCTTTATGAATTGTTATGCTTTGTTTGTGACCGAATAAAAAAGAAAAATGCTTTCTACAATCCTCTCTCGTAATGTCTCTGGTCATATTGTGGTAAAACAATATCTGTATGTGGTCATTCCAGACTCCTACATCCAATCTACTACTACATAAAACTGTTGAACGTTTCCCGGAAAATAATATTACTGTCACTAGGTATCAATTTGATTGCTTTTGACATCCATATATATGACTGATGACGTTGGAGAGAGAATACGCTCTCTATTACAACCATGATGACCAGTGGGTGACGTCAGAGTGTACCCCTCCGCCTGTTATTATCGATGAAGCATGGACACTTTCGCCCAACTGACGGGAGGTTGACGCTTAGATAAGGACGAGGAGGGGTCTATATAGAGGGGGCTGTTACCATATTCATGTGGCCTCACCTGTTGACTTGGGTTGGAGAAGGGGGCGACTTTGCGCCCATAAGCCTACCCTTGACTCCCTTCCGCCAATCAAGAAGTCGCGTCGCCGATGCACGCAGCGACCGAGAGTCATTTACGCGTCGTAATCTCGCCCAAGATCGTGCGTGACATTACCATCGAACCCGCAATAATATCAGCAAGTCGACTTTTATTTCCTATTTCCTATTTCAGATCTATATCATATAAGGACTCTTTATCAACCTCACATCTCTCTCTCTCTCTCTCTCTCTCTCTCCCTCTCTCAATCTCAACCCCCCTCTCTCTTTCTTTATCTTTCTCTTTATCTCTCTCTTTCAATCTCAATCCCCCATCTCTCTCTCTGTCTCTTTGTCTCTGTCTCTTTCCCCTTTTTTTCTCTCTCTTTCCCACTCCCTCTTCCCCCCCCCCCCCGCACACAACTACCCATTTCTTTACTCTACTCATTCTTTACCCCCTCCTGTCTCCCCCTTTCCCGCCCCTCTCTGTAGCACACTTCGACCCCTTTAATCTGTTTTACCTTCCCTCTCGGCGTATAAAATCGGGGCACTGTGAATGGGCGGTGAAGAGATTATCAAATTAAAGATTGTCTGATATCGGAAGCATTCAGCTCTATGATAAGGTTCCAAGGCCGATAAAAAAATCCACATATAAATCTATATAAAATCAAACTGGATTTGTGCATTATCACAGATAACACGGTTTAATAACGATTTCTTTCGATGGGAAACTAACACCGAGTTCTATGGTTATACACAGATATATAGATGTATTTATCTAAGTGTCATATCATGCGACCAAAAATGTTTAAGCACATGGATATCCAGCTGCCGTTTAATTAATGCAGATTCATTGTACTCTCCTTGTAGTCACAAAAGAACGCTTCACAAAGATTTTCTCTTTGATCTCGATGTTCAATGCCGCCGATTCTCTGGATGATTTTTGCCTGGATTTGACGTATAAACAAAATCGGATGCGCAGAAGAATTTGGTGAAATATCCTCACCCAATATGCTTGCGCAGTTGTGACATGTAATACCTACGATGCATCTATAAAGATTCAATCGAGGAATACTGTTACAATATGGCAAAAAGGCTCTAAACGTGATATCAAGTCAGTATTAAAGTCTTAATTTCACAATGTTCCGCATCATATTCCATTAAAAAATTGCATGCAACGTTACTTTCAGATATTTTCCTTTCAGACAAGTAACATGACAAACGTGTCCAGCCGCGTCCAACCTAGTATTTCGATCTCAAAAAGTATCAAAGTTCGTATTCGCTCGTCCTTTTTAACTACATAACAAGCACTTAGTGACAAAATTAAAAGTTCAGCAGCGAAAGCTGAAATGTATGCATGTATAGGAATGCGTATAACCTATTATGAAATCCAGGTAAACGTGACGCAATCGCGCATGTATCATATTGTTGATGTTGTTGAGAGCAGCTGCTAGTCATGAATATTAAGTGGCGGCATCAAACCTTGTTCAAAGCGATGTATATCCATGTGCTTAAACATCCTTGATGCGACGTAGGTGATAATGGAGTGCCACAAGCTCCTTGTATCAGCACCACACAATGCTAAGCAGTCCCTTGCTTTACTAACCACTCAGACGGGCTACTTGCATCTTGTTCATCTTCCTTTCCCGTCAGAGCTAAGTTTCTTCAAAGCCACCAAGTACAAGCCTCCAAAATCATAACTGACGAATTGTAAGCTCGTTTATCATCTTCTTGTTTTACTTCGCTTCGGTATTCCGGAAAACTTCTTCATTGGTAACTTCATTAATTCACTTAATCCTCAAAATCGTTAGTAAAAAAAAACACTCCTATAGAAACTCGGGTTTTTTTCTTTTTTTTTTAACCCGTGTCACGCCTTTCGGAGGGTTGGGCAAGACACATGGATCGTCACTTCATTTAATGAATTAATACGCTTTAATAACGTGAGTTAATGTTTGCAAAGCTGTACAACTGGTATACAACAACCCAAGTGGGTATAGCGCTTCACATCCATCAGACTCGATGTACGTAATTTATTCTTCACACACTTTCAATGATGAACAAATATCGCACTTCTTCGACCCTGATGGCACTACGTGATACCGTGTAATGAATTTGGTGCTATTTGACTCAAAGTAAATAATGGGTACACACCACCCGGCGCCTAGTCTAGGTTCTAGACGCATTTTATCAGACCGAATTTGTGTACACAGCCCGAAGAAAGTGTTTTTTCGTCCTGGCAATTCTCGGCGATCGCGCGATCACTCGAATCGTTGCGCTTAGTTCCGTCGCGCGCTGTGTACACGAATTCTTGCTGACAAAATTCGTCTAGATTCTACACTACCCGGCGCCTCCACTGTGTACCTTCTCCATCTGAATCCCTCTCTCGCTCAAGTCAATGACCACGATATACGTTCCATTCCCTTTTCTCGAAACAGAAGAAAACAAATTAATAAAACCATGGACCTATCATGGATGGACTGCGCTCGGATAGACTTCCTTTGATCTATGATGACCGCCGCCTCATAAAAATTCAAGACATTCAGGTGTTTTAAGCAATACGCTGTATTTCTAATTAGGCAGTGCCTTCCTCTGAATAACAAAAGAAAATCGGGTTTAGGAAATATGTCAACCGTTCAGCCTTCGCTAGGAGTTCAAAGCTGATCTTATTACACACACTGGGAACTAGTTTGGGGGTGAGCGAAGGAAAATGTTAATAAAATTGTAGAAAGAATTTGGTCCGTAACTTTTTCGGACATCACCGGACATGAAATCGAGGTTGTTTCCATGGAAGGTGAAACACTAAAAAAACGATTTACAAGATATTTGTAAGGAAATATGATTGCCCAATGTGCGATATGGAGGCATTTCTCTGAAATGCTTTCTACAGTATTCTTGATTTATCACAAAAAACGAAGCAACAGCAAAATCTGAAATTCACAGAATTGTATCATTATTGAATGTGCTACTACTGCACTACTACTGCGGTATTTGAAGTGGTTCTGAAATCTTCTGCGCATACATTTTATATATTCCTCTAAATGCATCCAAAACTTGTCTTGCTTTAAATCAATTTAAAGAAAGATAAAATCGCTTTTAGTAGCAATGTGCTGGTTCCAAGGCACAAAGCAAAGTGAATATAAATATCGTGCAGCTGCAAAACCCTTTGTATGTCAATCAGACACAATACACTTTCTCTATGAAATTTGACGGAATAAAAGTATCAAAGCCCATAAAGACTTACTCTATATTAAATTGTCTTGAAGGAAAAAAATAAGTCTACCGTCTCCGTGCTCATACAATAACCTGTAAACTAGATTCGCCTTCAGTATGTAGGTTCACGTCAAAACACGGATGCCAGAAAATCATCCACAGCTAACAAGATCGATGAATGTATTACGAAAACCTCACAAATGTCAAAACCAAAACTGTGCAAATATGTATACTGACTTTTTTTTCACGTCTTCCACACGCTCACCTACGCAACGGCGTGTGGTATTGTTATTCGATATTCTTTGACTCTGTCTGAATATTGCCAAGCAAGTCATTGCTGCGATCGCGTAGCGTATCATAAAGGCTGTTTATTCAGTGTACACTCTGGTGACATTTTGGTCTCGATCATTCGACTTAGGGAAATTTGCGTATTTTTGACATCTAGGGTGGCAAATGTAATTAAAACTATCATTTTCACTGCCAGCTAAATTGCTTGCATACATACGGAGTTACCATAATTAACATCAACAGTCACTGCGAGCCATCTGAGCCATCTTTACCATTATTGACAGCATATTATTCCTTGCCATCAACCTCATCATTTGGTATCATCTCTACCACCATCACCATCATCATCATCATCATCATCACCATCATCATCATCATCATCATCATCATATCTTCATCATCATTAACTTTATCTAATTCCTGTCATTATTCATTATCATTATCATAAAAATCATCCTTATCGTCATTGTCATCCTTGTCCATCATCATTATCGCCATCATCATCACTATCATTGCCATTATGACGATCACCATCAACGTCATGTTTGTTAATGCCCTCTTTCTCGTCGTCGTCATTATCACTGACGTCGGGTATCATCGTCGTTACCAACTTTCAATCGGACGAACCAATCCTTTTTACGCGTGGCTGTTCTCATCAGATGTGATTGCAGTCCTCGTGTCATAGATTCGGTTGCCATGGAAACTCCTTTAGTTTGTTGAGGAACCTGTTGACACGCCAAGTCGCTTCGGGTGATCTTACCTTGGGATCGATTTAGTTTGCTAAAGGGCGAAATTTGATTGAATGGTATCGTTCATGCTTGAACCATGTTCTCTAAATAAGAGGGAGTGGGAAAGGTAGAGAATTACTGCGATAGACAAGTTGAAAGATAGATTACATATATATGTTTATTTATTTTAATGGATGGATAGATAGATATAGCTGCGGATAGAATACGCAATTCAAGGGTACATCAATATAACACGAATTTCACCGGGAAATAACGAGGAATATGGGGAGAGAGAAAAAGAGAGAGAGAGAGATAGGGCAAAAAGTGAGATGTAAAACAAAGCAAAAACAAAAAGCAGAAGAAGAAGTAAAAGAAGAAAAAGAAGGAGAAGAAGAAGAAGAAGAAGAGGAAGAAGAAGAAGAAGAAGAAGAAAAAGAAGAAGAAGAAGAGGAAGAGGAAGAAGAAGAAGAAGAAGAAGAAGAAGAAGAAGAAGAAGGAGTAGAACGAGAAGAAGAAGCACAAGTGGAGGAAGAGAAATCTGCTAGAAGAAATAGCAATAAGAAGAATGATTTGGGGGGAAATATCGAGATATAGAGGGGGAAAGGAGAGAGATATAGTTAGATAAAGGGGGAAAAGGTACGGGAAATAGCGAGGGAGTGAGCGAGGAGGGTACATAGGGAGAGAGAGAGAGAGAAAGGGAGAAAGAGATAAAGGGGGGGGGGAGGGAGGGAGGGAGAGAGAGAGAGAGAGGGAGAGAGAGAGAGAGAGAGAGAGATAGGGGGAGGGAGTGGGAGAGAGAGAGAGAGAGAGAGAGAGAGAGAGAGAGTGAGAGAGAGTGAGAGGGGCAAAGCGTAGTGCACTTTACCATGTAGGTTCATTTATACCTGAGGACGGTATTACGTGTTGTTTGGTGGACAGGCCTATCACTGCACACCTTTTCTAGCTTGTATGTTATGGCACGGCCTGTTGACTGCGCCTCGCATTAGACGTGATGAAATGCGATGACCCGAAGAACCGACCCACGCGTGGACATGGTGGAAGAGGCGGAATGCAACGAAAACTAATATATAGTACTGTCGTCAAATCTTGTTTCCCTTCGTTTTTGTTTTTTCGTTCGTAAAGATCCCAATTGTTCATGCGCACTTTTTTTCCCTCATTATTGTGATAAATCATTTATCAAAGAAGAATAAAAAAAGGGCTACGATAGCGATAGAAATGTGGATAAAAAAATACGAGATGATGAGTATGCCGGAAATTCATATTTCACTTCCTTTTTTCAGCCATACGTCCTTATCAAAGTCTTGAAATATGATTTCACACGTGTACGCGATATGATAAAGGACTCCGGCGTGTTCATTAACTTGTTTTTTTGTATCCCTATTGATAAAAAGGGACTCGAAATTCAAAGGTTAGTCATTCCGAAATTATATTCTTGCTCTCTTTGTTACGTTAGCGTAGATGTCAAGAGTCAATCTCTCGCTTTCACTTGAAATCTGCTAGCCAGTGATACCAGTGGTAGCTAGGCATGATATCCTGTCCATCATATCTCTTTTTTGTATAAAAGATATTTTGTTTACATCACTACATGACTGAATAAACACAAATGAGATATGACTATGTGAGATAAAGAGGGAATGAGAAGGAGTAGGAGGGAAGGAGGAGAAGATGAAGAGGAGAGGAGGGGAGAAAGATTAGAGTGAGGAGAGGAGGAGGGAGTAAAGGAAGTAGAAGAACAAAGAGAGAGGGGGGCAGGTGAGGAGAAGATGATGAGGGAGGTGAGGATAAAGGAGAACGAAGAGGGAAGGGGAGGAGGAGAGGGAGAGGAGGAAGGAGAGCGAAGAGAGAGGGGAGAAAGTGGAGAGTGAGGAGAGGGAGAGGAGGAGGGAGTATAAGAGGTAGTAGAACAAAGAGGGAGGGGGAGGAGGAGAGGGAGGAGGAGAGGGAGGATGAGGAGAGGAAGGGGGAGGATGGGGAAAATAACTTGTTCTTGTTCTCGTCCATTTATTCTTGTCTTCTTCCTCTTCGTCACTTCCTCCCCGTCATATTCCCCGACTCCCAAGGCGTTCTGTTTCTTTCCCCTTCCCCTTCTTCCTTCTTCCCCTCTCTCCCCCATCCCCGTCCTTTTCGCCGTCTCCTCCTTCTTCTGCGACTCAGATGGATGAATATGCATTTTTCTTTTCCCATTGAAAAAGAGCAAACAAAACAGAACTTGATTATCGCATATTCCCTTGGAATATTGCTAATTCTTTAATTTCTGCCACTTATTTTCTGGATTGCTTTTGCTTGTTGGAAGCCTAGATGGTGCTTACTGCGTTTCTGACTGATGTCTTTAATAGCATGAATAGCAAGCAACCCATTCATAAGTTGTAGTTAGTACAACTTGCAATGAAATAACAACGCGCATTTCATTTCAACCGATTCCTGAGCAAGCCCACCGCGTCAATAATCTGTTTGCCTGGCTCAGGCTGTGCGAGAGAATGGCCTCTTTATTGGGGAAATGTCAGCAAGGGAGGAGATCGACCGGTTTGATAATGACTCAATCATGGCTTCAATCGGCTGTGATCATGACAATTGACTCTTGCGCGACACGTCTTGAAACGAGATTTGTCTCTGAAAATTGCAACTATCAGGTTTATCGTATCTCCGTAGCTATAAAGGAATGTTTGGTTTCATGTTGATAACAACAATACTCAACATGATGAACATAATGAAGAACACCGTCAGAGCATAGTATACCGTTTAAGGTGCGTTCCCATGGCAGTTGCCGCTTGCCGCCTTTAGTTTGAAGCTAGCGACAGTCAGCAGTCTGTTTCTTTTAATTTTGTCGGAGTGGAGAAACCACGGGGAATATTTTCTATGATTACTGAAGTATCCACTTTGGACATGTACGTTTTACTAAAGTACACGCAAAGCAAACGGGTAACAGCGACCAATTTACCATCTCTTTATTGGTATACAGTTCACCAGTGTTTTACAACAACACTGCACATTTGCAGGGTTAAATATTCAATCTGTCATCGCTTGTTTCTTCAATAGACTATTTTTGTTATGTAATAGTATGCAAAATCTTTTGTACGTCTTTCGAAGAATACGTTACTAACGGTAACCCCAAAGTTTGTCCCAGGTTTGTCGAGTAGCAACAACTAATATATGCAGAGTGCATTCCACCAATTGTAACTGAATCAACAGATACAGGTGAATATCATAGCGCGTTAGGGATTAAGTTGTGAATACGTTGCGAAAATGGCTTATTCAATAGCTCCGCACGATGGCATCTATGCAACACTTCAACTAAAACATTCTAACATCCACCGTATATCGTCGTACAATACAACCTACTTAACCATCAGCAATGTACACATTAAACTTAGCATGAGCTTCTAAACGCATACGGTCATAAACCTGTGTGTACCATAGGTCTGCGTGTGTTACTGACACTATGGACACAATCTTTTGTTATGCGGACAGAATGTCAAAGGGTCCGCATAACAAAAGACCATGTTCGTAGTGTATGAACGATTTCGGGCACGATACATTCACAGCTTAGGGTTGCAAACACGTTCACCGCGGAGGGATGTAAATACAAACATAAACACCATGTAACAAGTAAATTCTCCTGACTTAGCATCGACGCTATTATGGCCGAGAGGTCTAATACGCCGGCAGTAAGCTCACACTCGTGCTCCTCGCACGGGTTCGAATCTCGTCTGACGCTAATACAGGTTCAAGGATTTTTGCGGTTTGGCACCGTGTGATTGGGATCAGCCTTGTTTCCTCCCCTAAATCGTCAGGGCCTCGGCTAGAGTTCCAGGAGTTTACGAAGAGACATGCTTTGGGCCGAGATCGCCATATCAGAAGGGCACTAATGGTAGTCGGTAAAAGGTCATCAATTTGGCCCCAAGTCACGACACCTGAACGCCTGGCAACCATTGCGTAATCTTTTGTTTTTTTTTATCCATTTTAGTTTGTCTCTATATCTCTATAAAATTAGCAATCAATAATCCCGTTACCTTTTCTTTTTGATCGCCTTTTTTTTCTTTTTTTTAATTTTTTTTTTAATTTTTTATTTTTAGTAAAAAAAAAATCACTTTGATTTGTTGTTTTCCATCCTTGTCTCTAGTAACAATAAGCTTCACAAAGCTGTTCTTAAGCTATGAACGACTGTACGCACGATTGGTGACACTTTATTGAGCTGAATCATATTCTCAATTATTTTGATTCAATTTAAGTTGAAATTTGATCCAAATCAATTCAAAAATTCTTGTTGTTAACAAGTGTCTATCACAAGTATTGGTGCTGTGTCAAGATTCTTTCCAATGTTGTTCACCATATGAACCCCGTAGATCAGCAATGTATACCATGTGTCATGACGGGACTCAAACCTACAACTTCAGTGTTAAAGACTTAAAGATTAAACACTATGATATCGCGCATCCATAACGACTGCCATATCAGAGTTGCTGTGTATAATTATGTTGTCACATGTTATTTGATATGATCTTTGTTTTGCAGTTACTCTCGGGAAAAATAGGACTGGTTGAACAATCCGTTAGAAAGGTAAGGAGTGAAAATGAAAACCATGCGGGAATCTAAGCCTCCGTCTACTGTTTACCGGGCAGTGACTCAATCCACCATTCTAGCGACTGGCTTATTGTAATGCCATGATACTATAGAAACCATTACCGAAGCCTTCCATTCTCTTTCAGAGTCAACTCCCCGCATGATCTGCTTTTTCCTCTGTTTTTTCCCCAAACAGATTGATCAAACAATTATTCTTATTACTACGGAGAGAAACAGCAAAACAGAGAGATTGTATCATTTACTGTCTCGCCGCAAACATTATAGATTTTTAGATACACACATCTCATTTGTTGTGTTGTTATAATGCAATGTACAGTCAAGTTCTTTGTAGAAAAGGTCACTCATAGTGTCTTGTTCATCATTTATGTATGACTGCTCTCCAGTGATCAACGTATGCCATGTGTTCTCGTAAATACAAGTGAATTCTATGAAAATATATTTCGAAATGTAATAATTAATGTATAGATGAAATATATAAATCGGTGCACTTCACTTTTTTAATTTTATCACATTTTCGATGGTTTAGGTAAGTGGTATGAAGGCAGTCCATGACTACTTATGTGGTTTATGTACGGGTTTGTGCTCAAAAGTTAAGGTTGGTGCACGGCAATAATATTCAAGTTTTTATTGTACCCTATCATTACTTTGTAATGTGTTGTAAGTCAATGCTCTTTCCAGAGGGTGGTGCTGAGAGGGATTCAAATGTTGAATAATCAAAATGACCTTTATGTTAGACCGCGATAATGAACTCAACAACATATGTTTATTATCCTAAGACCTTTGATGTAAGGTCAATGATTGTGGAGTAGAAGAATAGAATGATGAATGGGTCTTTGATAGACGGAATGGGAGCAATGTTGCTGTTCGGTATTCATTGATTGTATTCGGCGGAGCTCTCTTTAAGTTCTGCTTCTATCTGACAAAATGTCATTCATTCTTAGTGGAAAGGCCTGGAACACTTAACCAAAGTAAATGCCTTACTTTCTACTGCTTTCTTTTCATTTCTTTTCAAGACATACTCGCATTTTGTCCATTTCTTCCTGTTTTTCATTTCTCATTTATTGCTTACCTTGTTCATGTTGTATCATTCTTTGTTTATGTTTTATTTTTTAAACCGATGGTATGTTTTTTTATACTTGGTGTGCCACATGTGCCCTTTTTACAAGTAATACACGTAGCTGCCACAGAGCAACAGTGTATCTGGTACAAAAAGGGTTAATGTAGAGCTAGAGTGAAAAATCAGCCTGTACTGACTCTGCCAACCATTTTTGAAATACATTGCTGCCGTAAAAAATAATAAACAATAAACATACAATACGACTCATTGGTCTCCATAGCAGGTAGCTTCGTTGAGCGTTTTAACATAATTTCAACATTCATTGTATTTATTTATATATGGAGGCATAGATTAAGACATTTGAAGGTATTCCTCTGGTGAGAATGGAACAAAGATCAGCTCATCGAAATGATAGACACTTCTTTGTGGAAAGCCAAGGTAAGTCCGTGAGCATGATAAAAGGAAGGAAACAAAACAATGACAACAGGAAACACATTGCGCTAATTGATGATCATTAAAATAATTGCCTTCATGGGTCATGTTTTCTGTGCCGAGGAATTCTTGCGATTCTTGTTGTACCTTTGATAATGAAATGTCTTAGAGAGAGAGAGAGATAGAGAGAGAAAGAGAGAGAAGAGAGAAGGAGAAAAAGGAGAGAAGGATAACGTGTTATGTAGACAGAGAGAGAGAAACAGTATGAGAAAGAAGGGAAAGAGCGGCAAAGGTAGAGGGAAAGAGAGAGAGAAAGAAAAAAATAGAGAGAGTTAAAACAAGATAGATAAAGAGCGAGAGAAAGAATGAGAGAGAGTGAGTGAGAGAGAGAGAGAGAGAGAGAGAGAGAGAGAGAGAAAGAAAGATTGGGGGTCGAAAGACGCAAACAAAAAGAAAAAGAGAAAGATAGAGAAATTAAACTGACACAAAATGATTCGATAAAGTGACATCTCTCAATTTGGTGGGACAGCGGAACAGAAGACGTTTAAGGAAGGAGATGTTATTGCATGTAGCTGCTGCATCTCTCAGCTTGGGTGTCATCTCACCTTTACCCTTTGCAAGCTAAAAGACCTTGCAATCACGCAAAGTGTTTCTAGGTACAGGGGTTCCTATCCATTCCAAACATGCGACGAGAGAGAACTTCTAGAATATTTAAGAAACCTCTGTAGAAAAGGCTTCTATCTTAGGTGTCTGAGCATTTTCTTAAACACCGATGTTTTGTTGAATAGATGTCCTTGACAGGACTTAGTATTTATCTAGTCAACGCCATGGGGAGGAGATGGGGACAGAAGATGAACGCCGTTAACTTCTTGGCTTTAATGCCTCGGATCGACAATAAGAAATCAAATCAAAGTTTATGAATGAGCCTCTCAAATCAGGAATGCCAACATCACAACAGGATATAAAAAATACCACTGAAAGCAATGATTATGTTGGTGAATTCTGAAACCAGGGAGAAATTATTAATGAAAAGCGCAGAGTGCTAATATTATCAGTCAAACGATTGCGAGTTGCGAATGATATAAAGTGCACCGAGTGAATTCGTGATGAATGCATGGGAATTGAAATGTGAATAAAGGCGGGAGCTCGAATGAAGAGAATAAGATGACAAGTGAAAGAAGGCCCGGAAAAAACATCGATACAGACTGAGGAAAAGTAGTAAGGTGCCCGGAAGAGGAGAGACAACAGGAAAAGGAAGACGAATAGAAACATATCAAGACATTCGAGACGACATGTAAAGACAGGAGATAGCGAAAGAAGAATAAGTTTATTTATTACCAAGTACCAGAAAGCGGGTAATAATATCAATGTAATGCTCTGCCGCGACACAGTTCTTCATAGGAACACACCTGAGGAATGTCAACTGATAGAGCAGTTGTGAGGGCAGATGGGACGGGGTGAGAGATGCTTTTTTTTAAAACATGATTTAGCTCACAAAGTAAGAAGTAAAAGAATAAACGAAATTGAATTGAGGTATTGTAGGACAGATGTCGAAATGGGATTCAAGGTTCTGTACTAGATGCGAGATAGACGGGGAACATGGAACGGGTCTACTTTCTCCCTTCCCCTTCCCACATTGTCCCAAAACCCTACTGATGAAGACGTCCATCTTAATGGAAAAGGAGACCATTCTGGTGAATGTTTATTCGTGTATCGTATATCAGGCAGTATGCAAGCAACGTTCTCTGACCTGTTGTCAGGACGATGTGTATTAAAGGATGGGGCGACAATCGTAACTCATTCATGACAAGGGCCTTTTTTAATGGAAACAATTATCATTATTTGTTTTTCAAATTGCCAACACTATGTTTTGAAAACCACAATGTAAACGGAACTTACATTCTATCGTAGTGTTGCCAATTTGAAGATTTAGTGATACTATCATCATTATTTCGTTTAAAAGCTTGCTACAAAGGTGGTAGTAATTCATCACTCTATCATGTCTATGACAAAACAAAATGTGCTGTGCAGATATTAATGCTCTTACTAAAGTAGGCATTAATGTTAGATGTAGTAGTAGCAGTACCAGTATGATTCAGCAGTAGTACAGGGAAGATGTGTTGTATTTGAATCAAGTCAGTCTTGATGTCACACTCAATCGTTCTCACTCATTCTTCTTTCAAGTGCAAGCAAGGATAACTCAAAGGCATCTTCGATTGAAAATTAAACTTGGTCTTTCACTTTATTTTTCTTGATTTTCATACCAGAGGATAAAGGCATCTTCAATATGCACAGAAGGTTAGGTTAACATGCTTGCAACTAGACTACACTTAATGTACGAGTACTTGAACTGGACCGTCACCGATGTTAAAAATCAATTATTAATGATAAACATCTAGTAAATATCTTTCCCCACAAATTTTTGTTCAACTTAGGTACAGTATTGGTTTGCATTTCAAACTTAGATAGTACTTAGGACACAGGAAGTGCATTTTAAAAGGCTACAAGCACAGCTACTTGAAGTACATAATGCTTCGTTTTGTAGATGCAAACAAATTCTTACGGTTTCATTTTTTTGATATCGTATGTGTACTCAATTAATTTGTATTTCAATTTTTGGTCATATTGAACATTCCAATTATCTGTAATTTGCCAAAATCACGAAATATATACTGGGATAAACACTTCCGCAAAACGCGCATTATTGTTAAACTGTTTGACTTCTATCATGTCTATATAGTGTATAAAAACTATGTGTATTTTTTTTTGGAAGGGGGGAGCACCCTCCACAGTCAAAAGTGTCCCGTGTAAAATTGTGAAGGTATAGGCATTGTACACGCATAGACAGCCCCAATCATCTGCCGACTTCCAACATTTATCCTACACCGCCCCACTGCCTCCAAAACACTGATACAAAGAAACTCACTGCTAGCTAGCCCAGTAGTTAACAAGACCACCCAGCTCAAGAGTTTGCATCTGAAATGGATTGCAAAAGGGACTCGCCTTAAAGATATTAGCATATTGATGAACTGTCTCCGTCATAATCCATACTTATGACATGATATTTCCTGTTTTATTTTGGAATTCGAATATAACTTTCAGTTTTTAATGCGACTTAGTGTCTCCAACATATTTGAATAGACAATCATGCACAATAGTATTCTAAGCCTTGAATCCAACAGTAACAAAGAAAACAGTAATTCCAACATTTCACAAATATCGATTATAACGAACATACTTTATCAGCTTTTTTGATGATTCAACCCATCATTAAAGTGATGTAACTCTCATAGCTCGAGCTGAGCTCTTCGTAATTTTTTTCAGCTCATAACCATGTTAAGAGGGTGTTCTATCCGGACATTGGCTCACAAGATTCACAGCAGGCTGATTTCTCCTGGCTATGTAAGCAGCAAATAAATCTATCATTGGACATGATTAACGTTCGGCCTAAAGTTACTGTACGTGCCGACTCAGATACTATATATTTCATTCCCATACTTAAAGAATGATGTCTCATCCTACGTTAAGCCTTTTTTTAAATGAGATTCAAGCCTTATATAGTAATGATATTACAGAAATGTTTCCAAACAATACCAACACAAATAACGGTAATGATGATTTTATATTCAGGCTCAAGAAATTCTAGCAATAATAATAAATGCAATTAGAATGATAAGGCTTTATATAATAGCATAAATAACGTAAACTGTTGATACATGGTCATGATTTCAAATAACATTTTAAATAAAAAATAATGTAAATATGTTGCATCCTTCCTTCATAAATACGTATTGAAACAAATATCGTAAAAAACACAATATATGAAAAAAAAACCTTGATAAAAGTGTAATAACTTCTCCCGCAGCCTCAACCAATTGATCAA
Organism: Arbacia lixula; assembly: GCA_963669155.1. Lineage (NCBI taxonomy): Eukaryota > Metazoa > Echinodermata > Echinoidea > Arbacioida > Arbaciidae > Arbacia > Arbacia lixula. The sequence goes on along the minus strand of OZ022590.1, from coordinate 1,506,793 downwards.
CAATAACAGCTCAATCAACAACAGGAAAAAACGAAAAAAGATGGCAATAAATGTACACACAAAAACATTGTTATTTCTATCTCACGTGAAATCATCGCTTCTTCTCGTATTTCAACGAAGAATGACGGCTTCTTTAGCACCACGTGAATTTTCCTTCTCATAAATTATTGATGGAGTACTTAATGAGCGCAAAGAATCAAAATGAATATTTAATTTTTGGAAACATTTGACAGTTGAACTGATCTCTCAAGCATAATGATAAAGAAATCTCTTCGTCTATATCACATTCAAACAGATATCAGTGCATTAAATCATTCATAGTTGGATATGTGAGAAGCGTTTTAGAATTCTCAGATATGGAAAATATTATCAACAATATTGGTCAGGCTGTAATACTGAACTTCTACAAAGCAAAAAAGGAAACACTATTAGCCAGAAGGGGATATCTGGAAAACTTGTGATCTCCTGAAAGCGGCGCAGAAATATCGATATTCGCACAGGAATACATGAGAACATGGTGCAAAATCAACAGCTGTTCGTATCCATGGTAACAGAACAAGTCTAACCGAAACAATTGTTCGCGGCTTTCCAATTATTTAATTCCACCACTGAACATATTTTGCGATGCAAGTGCTTTTATATACCTGTTCAACACTAAACAAACATATCAAGCACGTCAAGCAACAAGTGTCATAGTGCTTGAAACCACGTTTCAGATGATATGGAATAACACCTTAATATACTGTACTATCATTACCCTTCCACTGGGCACGTAATGAGAGAACTACATTAGAGAAAAAAAATGCACCAAGCCAAATCAAGTTTAATTTTTGTTTTGTTCATGAATCAATACGTTGAAACATTCTAAAATACATATATACAAATGAAGCAAATTTACGTAATTTACATGTTGAAACAAAATATATATTTCGTGTTTTCATTGCATTTGCCCATATTGCTGTTGCAATCTTTTATGGTGTACGAAAGATATCTACAATGAAAACCGCATCAGCAAGAGCATTTGGTAATTTTGTTTAATACTAAATCTCACATTATTTTAGTTTAAGAGACAAAGGAGCTAGCGAGAAAGAAAGGAGAGGGGCAGAGGGTAGATTTGGAGAAAAGAGAGGCGTGCTCTGATTCGAAGAGAAGCAAGGGAAGTTAGTGTAAATATATATCATGCGTGTCTGTGTATGTATGTATGTGCGTATGTGCGTGTGTGTGGCGAATTAAAGGGATGGGCAGTAGAGAGAGAGAGAGAGAGAGAGAGGGCGAGAGAGAGAGAGAGAGAGAGAGAGAGAGAGGGGGGGGGGGAGGGAGGGGCAAGCACTGAATAAGCAAAACTAACATAAAGGTTATAATCGTTGGACTTCAATTATTTGTTTAACGTTACTCGTATATATATATGGATTAGTTAATCTCTGTTAAGCTGCCATGGGATTACTAGATCTATCCATCGATGACCGAACTGCTGAACCAATAGGGCCTTCATAGTACTGTCTTGCCTGCAGGATGAAGAGGGGAAGAGTGAAAGAGTGAGAGACAGAGATAGAGAGAGAGAGAGAGAGAGAGAGAGAGAGAGAGAGGAGAGAGAGAGAGAGAGAGAGAGGGAAAGAGAGAGAGAGACAGACAGACAGACAGAGGGTAGGTGGTTGGAAAAATAAAGAACGATTGATTAATATTTCATCACAACAAATGAGTTTGTATCACACAATGTGATACGTTGTACGCAAGATCAAATATAAATCCCGCAGTGCCTGCACATGCACATTTTATGGTTACAATGTAAATGAAAATTTGATGATAAGTTGAATTGAACAAAGTAGAAAAAAAATCAAAATTATCATCCATATATTACCTGGCTAGTGATAATGAAGGTGTAAACACGAATAAGTACCATATACATTAAGTACGTCTGGTTTTGTTTTTTTCAATACCTTTCTCAATACCAATACACTTCTAATCAATGTTCTATTCCCCTTTCAGCTGAACATAACTTACTGTCAAATGGTTACAAACATTAACAATAATGCCCTACAATTTCAACGGCGATTAACATGCACGCTGCATGATGGAGCCCAAACAACCTTAATGTCACGACATTTAAACCGACATTAAAACACCTCAGCGACTTTGGAAATGGGGCAGGATATTGCGGTAATCCCGCTAATTGAAACACGCACTGCTTATCAGTAATGCTTGGTTTATTTGTTATTTTTGGGTGTGATCTTGATCGGGCTCGCGAAACTCGATCAGCCTAACGTTCAGAATGCACAACTTGGTTTAGATCCCTCGCGTTCTTTTTCTAAATCGTACATCCAAAAAGTCATTACAAGACGAGAAAATGGGTTTGCGGAAGACCAAAAGAACAATAATAACAATGGTGTAAAGAGATCCTCAGAGGCCACTGGAAGAAGTTGGGTAGCTGAGTCAGCTGAGATTGGAATATGCTCGAAAGTAAGAATTAAATACGTCATGAATTACCATGTTAAGTCCAGCTAAGCAATGATGAAACAAGTAAAGATGGAGTCCGGATAAAACAATTGTTTATAAACCTCAGATAAACATTGAAAGTTGACAAAGCAAGACGAAGAAGCATTAGCACGATAAGCTCCCTAAAATACAAAACATTCAAGAGGCAACAAAATATGTCGGAAAACCCCCCAAAATCGTTCATTCTGAGATTAAAGCCGTAAGGCACCTGCCAAACACGTCTATCAATGTTGTCATGGAAATAAGTTCCTGAACCATTGCATTTTCTTGTGCTTCATAACTTTCTGACGCATATTTTCACATTTTTCCTCTGATAATAATTGTCGACCTACAAAACAAAGAAAATTGTTTTCGCTTGCAGTTTTACGGTTCTCATGATTTTTTAGCTCTTCGAATAGAAGATAGAAGAAACCTATTCGGTGTTAAATCATCGAAATGATAATCGTTTGTCTCACAATGTATGGTAAACGGAATCGAAAAAAGATCACAACGTTTCGTGTGCCGCTACAACACTTCGACACTAGCCATGATCATTGTTATTTTCATTTATAACATGTATGTCATTGTCAATTGGTATAAAATTGTTATGGTCTTCATAGGTAGGTGGTCTTTGTATGCATATGTGCACTTAAGCAGGATTCATGCTAACACATTTGTCGCGCTACTCATTTATCGTTGGTCGTAGGTTAATCTCTTCAATTCTCGTACGGACTTCTCAGCACTCCGTGAAACCGGCGCCACACATCTTCACGCTGCCGTAATGGTGATTAAAGGACCCCCATTTCACCTCTATCTTTCACGATCAATTCCCATGACGAGACAAAGTCCCATCTAAAAGGCGTATCGGAGACGCGGTTGTGGTGGAGCGACGTATTGTCGTGGATGCCACTTAACTCATTCTCCGCCAGTTAAATTGATGCTGTCCGGGATTTGTGTCTGCTACTTAAGTACAAATGATACATCACTCACTGGCACAAATTGATGAATATCGACATTCTATTGTACTGATAATACACACTTAGAATTATCTGCATCCTACGTTTTTGCACAAATCCAGCCCGCTGTGAATCTTTGACATCAATAACAGTCTTTGAAATAGCTTTGATGACTTCTAAAAATGGGTGCGGAATTGATGAGGACAAAGCTTAATTTAGCAAAGTGCTTTGGTACTACCACAAACGAGACATCTACCTCCCCTCCTATCCCCACCCCCTCCCCCACCCCACCCACATCCCACACCCTCTTTACACGCTTTTCACCCTTACCCTTTGTTCCCTTCCCTTTTCTGTGGTTGTCTGTTCCATGTCGTTTTGGATTCTATCTCTTGTTATCTATATTGATCTATGGATACAATTCCTTAAATATCGCTGACATACATAATTATATGAAAATACATACACGTGTATAAACATGCACGTGCTCCTGATCTGTCACTTTTCTCTTCCTAAACCATCAGACACCCCCTTCCCCATCCCCGGAAGCCTCTAACATCGCGTAGGTTACAAACAAAATAACCCAATATTTATTCAACATCAAATCAACGCACCTTTCTGAGGAGGGAACCCCTCTTATATTACCATATATCACCCCCTCGCCACCTATTTTTACGTGAGAGCCACGACGCCGGGATCAATTAAGCCCCTGATTAGCCACACACCGCTCCAGTTTAAGCGATTAGTATCTCCTAATGATCGCCTCAGGTGAGAGGACGCCCCCTATCATCGTCTTGTACAAGGACAGTACCCATGACGGACATCAAGATCAGCGTGTAAAGTAGGGAAGGGTAGCGTGTCGGTGATCACCGTCACCGCGTTGGACGAGAAAGCTTTTATCTCCTAATTTATCAGCAACTCCGACTTTATACCCTAAATTCCTTCTGCCATAAAGACGGATTGTAAAGTAAGTTGCTCCTGTAGGTTTATTTTGGTACACGGGCCAAATGGAGATCAGTGTAATTTAAAGTAAATGAATCACATAATCTTAAATATTCGTAACGAGAGTTTGAAAAATATACGTATATGAAATGACCCTTTATAAAAAGAAGTCTGTCAACATGTGGAAAGCAATATCCCCTTTAAATTGAATGCATTGATTGATATTACGTTAGCACTATCAGCAGCTAGTCTTTTGAAAGAATACATGTACTACTGATAATAATGATACAGCTGTTAGACTTTTACGTGCCATGCGTGCATTTTTTTTCACCATTTGTACGTATAAATCCCATAGAGCAGCTATAAGTCTGGCACCTGAAGGGTAAATAACTCTTCTCATCGGATCCACGAAGAGGTTCTTATAATATAAATCTAAAGATAAACGCAATCATTCGTGACACAGACGATAACGCTTTTGAGAGACTGCATAGCTCGTAACCCAAAGAGGGCACTAAAGAAGACGTTTGCTTTTGACTTTTGCAGTGCTCAGCCCTCATGCTTTTAGCCCGACAGTTAACTTGGTTAATGATTGAAAAGTCTAACAAGTAGAAAGTGAAAGCCAATGGCTGCTCTAATTTAAACAACCACTTTATTCCTTTCGCGTAAAATATATAAGTGGATCTACTTGAAAGTGCACATAACCGCTTTACGGGCGGGGGATACATGGAACAGGAATGTTTCATTTCTTCTTAGTCTTAAAGCTTTACGCCCCGTCCAATGTACTATGATAGCGGGAAATGTAAAAGACATTTCGAAGAAATAAATTACATCAAAATCGCTTGCATTTGCATTTGCGGTTTGCAGTATTTTCTTCATTTGTGTGAATTTATAGCTACCCCACTTCTCCTCATACACAAACTAACATTCACTTACTTACCTCTCACAAACCACTCCCTCCCCCCCCCCCCCCTTTCCAGACCCTCCGGCTGCTCCCTTATCGACTGCGTCACGCTGTTGAATTGGTCACGAGTAAGCGTTAATCCTAATAACGATATCAAGGGCCTACTGTCCACAGTCTAAAAACATGAGGATTATTAGTTATTAATTACTTGACCTAGTTTAGTCGATTGCTTGAAAGGAATTTGAATATATGGAACATGCACGATGAACGACACATCAAGTCTGTTACATTTTTTTTTCTAGAGGAAACAAATCCTTATAATTTCTGCCCTGTAAACTACAAAGTGGATAACTCCCTTGGGCCATGATAACAAGGCTGGAAATGCCATGGGAATGCGAACAAAATACGAATTAGTATAACGCTTACGCCACCAAAGTAGAGACTTCTAGACTGCAACGACTGCAACTGTGACTGTGACTATGAGTGTGACTGTGAGTGCTGATGTGACTGCTGCTGTAACTGTGACTGTGACTGTAACTGTTACTGTAACTGTGACTGTGACTGTGAATATGACTGTGACTGTAACTGTGACTGTGACTGTGACCGTGACTGTGACTATGACTATGACTGTGACCGTGACTATGACTGTGACCGTGACTGTGACTGTGATTGAGACTGTGATTGTGACTGTGACTGTAACCGAGACTGTGATTGTTACTGTGTCTCTTAACAATACGATGCAGTCACATTCGTGGCAATCTAAAACTTTATATTTTGCAAGGAGTTATGGGACTCAAAAACGTCTAGGAGAGACGCAATTCCTATCAATTTAACTTATTCTTGACACAAAAGTATTGATTTAGTAATTTATATATTTAGATTTTCTGACGAAAACGTTAAAAAAAGTTAAGCAGGTATCAAAATAGTGTTTACTCCATTTCAGTTCCTTTCTATAGAAAACAATCAGTACATACTCATTGTCAACACCTGAATACACGTGCTTTCAAAGTATAGAATATCAGAGAAATTGCTTACAAATCGCATTTTTTTTATCTCCAGTTTCATTCATTTGTATATATATACGTTAACTGTTTAATGGATAGAGGCATACTCTAGTTAAAGGGTTACTAAATTAGAAAAATAAGTTCCCACTAAACTATGTAAAATTATCCACTAAAAACGAATTTCACATTCAAAGTCTAATTTTGACGAAAATTTGAAAAAAAAACCCCGCACGTCTCCAGTGACGTATGAGAAGTCAAAATTCCATAGATTGTACAGAAGTCAACAATAGACCATTTTCGAAATGTATTCACAACTTTCCCCCTAACTGCGTAGTAACGCGTTATTGCATTCACCGGTATCTTGTCATTCAGATTCAATGGATGGAATGCACTTTGAATCTATAAGTTGTTGCTACTCAGACAAACCTCGGACAAGCTTTAGGGTTTCCATTGGTAACGTATTGTTTGAATTGCGTGAATAAAACATTTTATTTACGCCGTTGGCATTTATGGCATTTTGACTTCTCATACGTCACTGAAGGCGTGCGTTTTTTCAAATTTTCGTCAAAATGAGACTTTATTGCGGCAAACGAATGTGAAATTCGTTTTAGTGGACATTTTTACATAGATTATTAGGAACTTATTTTTCTAATTTAGTAACCCTTTAAGAACTCACATAATGTTCTCTTCCTTGTCATGTAATGATTATCGCAACAAGCAAAGGAATGTATCATGGAAGGTTTTTATTCTTAACCCCTCAGTTCCAAATCATGATTTGCGCGAGACCACAACCTTGTGTGGTGAGGTAGGACTACATACCCTGGAATGCACGTCAATTGCGTTAGATGATCGACATGTTTATGCGTGATTTCATGCAAATGAAATGTAGTCTTTCAAGCTGAAAGATAATTATTATGTGTGCACCTGTGTCTTACTGTTACAAGGTCATTATGAGGGATGCCATTCACTGACAGGTACCGTGCAAATACAGACGAGCTGATTTTTTAAGGTCTCTGGATTTTTTTATATTTGCATGACCCATGTCATGTATGTTTTATAACGAATAATTAAACAAGCTAATATCAAATATTTCCATTTATCCCAGTTCTTGGACTAATGAATCGTACAGAAAGATAGTTCTCCATGTGGTATTTTCCAAACATGTTTCCACACTCTTTCCGGTCGACAAAACCTAGTAGGCTATTCCAACAATTTAGCAGAAAGAACACTTCAAACAAGCAAGTTATTGGCTTTAACATCCAGACTGTGGTGAAAGGATTCAGACATTATAAGTGCCCATGAGGACACGACTACTACAGCAATGATAACGAACGCAGGACAAAAATAAAACAGGAAAGAAAAACGGGTAGTTTGCGGAGTATTTTGTTTAGCACGTATTTGTTCCATCTTTAGCCAGACGAGCTTCATGTGTTGTCTTTGGAAAGGTTAGCATCACCAGCGTGTTGTAAGACTTATCTACCGCCACTCTCTGTCTAAGTGATTGTATGTTTAACGAGGGAAGTACACAAGCAGCGTAGGATAAACCAGTCGGAATTCCCACATGTCATTTACCGCCCTTTGACCTTGGACACAACACTACAGGGCTGAAGCGGCCCCGACGCCGGGTAGCTTGGGAACAAAATGTGGATGAAATTCACGGGGCCCCAAGGAAGAAAAAAAAAATCTAGGTCATTGCAGTAACACCACCGAACATCATATAAAACAACGAATAGGCATACACATATATATTAGAACCCCGCGACTTCCTTGCTTCGACATACATCACGTCTTCCGCATACACGGTCTGTCTGTCATATATATTCCAGACTCAATGAGCTATGTCATTGTGCACATGGTAACGCAAGCCATTGTCTGTGCCATTGGGATATCAATAAAGCTTTGGTTCAAATTATTAGAGCAACATCGAAGTGGGAACTCTTCCCACAAATACTATTCAGCCACATACCTCAGTGAGCCTTCATGCTCGACCATGATTAATTCCTGCTAAACCTGATTTACCCCAGAGACACCACGATTCCTCTTGAACCCCATGAAAGTTGAAAAGGAAAACCTCAACTCTTTCATGAATACATATTTCCCCGCTCTTCGTTCCGCTGAAAGGGTGACGATACTCGTGCACTGTCGCAGTGTTTCACCTTTCCTCCCCAAGTAATGGGATCAATAGGCCGCCATTAACGGTCTCTTGAGAGAGTGGCAGCGGTGGGATTTCGCGGCCAGAATCTGAATGATTGCAATGTCTGCTACTGGTCAGCGGTTGGATGGAGGAATCTATACATCATGGCTCCGTCATTCATGTGGCCGTATTTGCCGTTTTAAAGGGCCAAAACCCTTGTTCTATATCCCCTTCCGCCGGCCAACACCCACGCATTAATCTATTACACCACACGCCTTCTATTTCAAAAATACCTGCAATTTTATGTATGAACTGGATTTCATTTCAATCTTAAGTCTAACAAACGGATAGGGTTTTCAATGTTAGGGCAAAGTCTTTCCCTTAGCTACTCATTTTAAGGGAAAGTCCACCCTGTGGTTCAATTGGTTTTGATTAAAGCAGAAAGTTTAAAGCAGCATATCTGTGAAGGTAAACGAATGTTTCTTATAATATATCTAATGTACAGATAAAATGGTATAAAGAATATGGACATCTAAAAATGAAATAGTACACAGCATATGGAACAGCACCTTGCAAGTGACGTCAGAAAATGAACAAAATTACAATTCATGATTTGTTGTTATTCTATGACGGATTTTTTGTGAAATCTTCACTAACTCGTTTCTTTCACGTTCCTGCTTTTATCAAAAGCAATTTACAAATAGAATGGACTTTCTCTTTAAGTACGACAGTTTATTGTGTTTTTGGCTTTGTTTACTAATTGATATATACCTCTCATTGATTTTTCGAGGTCAGACAAGCTCTATCGTTGCCAACGACAACGTCATGGATTGTCATACGTCATATTATGGTAGAATTGTTGTCGATTCTCCATTGTAATATTCGAGCTCATGCTGTATAGAGAGTTGGTATTGTTTATCTATAATGCAAGTTGAATATTAATGCTACACAAATGGAACTCATTATAAACAGGATCACAATAAAAATTGAACTCACTAGCCCTAAATGGCTTCGAAGACAACGTCCTGAGAGTCACGTATGTGAATTGTATGAATTATCCCTTGTAACATTAGTGGCCATTGGCATCTGCATATCATGCATACGGTTAAGGTATTGCAGGGGCTCCCTTGATTCCCGTTGCTATGGTAACCGTCAAGCTGACCAGCTGCACAAACTATTGGTGTATATAGGTGACACCATGGGCCGATGGGAGCCAATCAGAACCAGAGCCCGGCACCTTTTCAACCCACTCACACCACGTTATTGCTGTTGAATGACATTGAAAGGTCATGCCATCTCAGAGACACCGTTTACAGAGCATGCAAGTTGGGAGCCAGCGGCGCTATCTCACAACTTGGTCTATTCAGAAAGAAAATTATCTGCAAAAGCGTTCTGCCCTTTTCACAGGAATTAGGTGATTCATGAAGGTGTACACTTTCGAAATAAAAAAATTGCAAAAAATAAACTTCGCATACATGAGTATTTCTTTTTCGTACCCTAATTTATATACAAATTCAAGTTTTCAAATAAAGCATAGGCCTATAGTCTTGAACGGGTTAATATATTTCCTAAACCCAGTATCCGCGTGCAATAAATATTATAGGTTAATGGGTTGAGTGCCCTCTGAGAAATGGCAGATCGAATCTTACTCCCGAATGGTAATGTCCTTTTTCGACACACCGCGTAACAGGTTTCCAACGGGTTGCCAGGGTTATGCTGCCCTACTCTGACAAAAGGAAGCAACTAACAAAAGAGACTTTTCTTGTAAATGAGCAAAATGTGTCTGTCACTTGCATTGGCATCAGTGCAACACCACATCATGTTAGATTGAATATCTCGCAGCAAGATGAATATTTCTTGTCCAGAATTTGGTTGTATGTGGGGAATGCTAGGTACAATCTAAGAGTACCAATAACCCAGATTTGAGTGATTTGTCATTTGCTTCCTTTTGTCAGAGTAGGCAGTATATGTATAATAGATTTGATGTCATCCTCCTGTGAAAGATTCCGCCTATTGAAGAAATGTTTGTAGTATCTCACCACCTGCCTAGCCTATTTCGATTGATGTCTCCAAGTGCAAAACTACCATTCATTCAATTCCGTGACAAAGTATTCAAGACTTCAATGTGAATCCGTCCTTCAAAGGTAGCGTTTACGGTAAATAGCAGGTTAATAGTCTAGTTTCTGACAAATCTGACATCCGGAGCTATTCTTAAGTCGTTGTTTGCCGACTCTATATTTGCGTACAGGAAACACATATAAATATCCTAAGAGCAACTCCAGACCTGGCGGAGGAGGGGTTAAATCTTTCCAAGGTGGGGACAGGTGGTTAAACTCTTCCTACAATATTGTATTGGCTGGTAGTAAACGCCCCCACTCCCCTTGTCGTTTAAACGCATACTGCAACCCAATGGTGACATGTTGAACTCGGTGTAAGATTTGACTCGCGGCTGAACTGCCACTTTTGTCGGAAGGCATGTACAAACATACGAGAAGTAGTCTCATGAGGCTCAACAGATCAGATTGACTATTTATCCGACAAAGCAATTTCGCCTATAAACAAGCATATATGCGAGTTTAAAAAATAATTGTTTGGAAGATTTAAAGTTCATTTCTCGCCACGTATTTGAGCTGTCCATAGACTTTAAATAATTGAGAGCACTTGGCCTGCTTTCGCACCTGTTTGACATGCAAGCCAAGGGACGGGGCCCTATTTCTTGCCTTTTGCCAGCGACATGACACCATGTGTATCAGAAATGTTCGCAGCTTCACTCTGATCATCCCATATGTCATACAAGACATAACACTCATTGAACGGCACTTAAAACTGGCTGCATCTTGAACATGTTGAAGGCATGCACTTAAGCCGATCTGTTATTTCTCAACCATGCTGAGCTATGACTGGCAAAATGAGTTAGATTTGAATGCGATGTAAGAAATCGTGAGCAAATCACCTCGTACAGCAAATTCTTAATTGAAAAGAACGATATTTGAATGAATCATTGGATTTACGGTATGATTCACATTAGCTTTTAAATGGGATTTGTTCACTGCAGTCCAAAGTAATAATGCTAACCATGCCGAAAAGGAGAAAAACACACTAAAATATTTCATGTGAATCATAATAAGGGCTTGATAAGGGCTCGTGTTCAGTTGAAAATCCTCACTCTTGTATTCAAATGCCTATGTGGATATGCTCCTGTCTATCTTACTGAACTCATCAAACGACACCAGCCTAGTCGTAATCTTCATTCTCAATCAAAAAAATCTTCTCTCTGAAATTCGGTGATAGAGCTTTTGCAAATACGGCAACCAAATTATGGAATAACCTCCCCCAAGTCATTAGATCATTGATTCAAATCAACACTAAAGACGCATTTATTAGTTATTTTCAAATTCTCATGTTATCAATTTTTACTTTCACACGCACAGAGACTACTTGAATGGTATTATGCGACCATAGAAATGAATCTTATTTTTATTATTATGATTAAAATTATAATTGTCATTATTGTTATTATTATTATCATTATTATTATTATCACTATCATTATCAATAATTATAGTTTGTTTCTTTTGACTTCCAGCACGCATGTTCACGGTAGAAAATTGCTTTAGGAGCTTTATTGTTAAGTTTAACAGTGCGAAACATTTGTATTGAACATTGCTGAGGCGTACCTGACATATCAACAGTTAATGTAATATACCCCCTTTAACTGAGCTGGAGAAACATGTACAAATCTGTAGTTCCAAGATTTAGAGTATTTTTAGTTACTGTGGTTAGAGTAACCGTTTTTTTGAGTGGAGATGTTTCTTTAAATTGAAATAAAAAATATGTCGTATTCTGAGAGGAATATTCAGAAAAGGAATCGTATTGCCAACGTCCGACGAATATAGAATGATTGATCAAACTGTTTTATCAGGTTTCTGGTAGTCAAAGTGAAACTAATGTTTTCAGGAAACAACATGAATTTCATTTCATTAAGGTTGCTCAATTGGATTCCATACCGCAGACGCCACTCGTCCGAGAAATCGTCTCCATCTTAATTCAGCCAATTTGGTGTGCTTTCAGTGACTAGAGTTCTGCTGAATCGTTTTAATATCGACAGATCGATTGTATTTGTTTGTAAACGGTAGCTCAAAGCTCTTATAAATGCAGAATGTAAAATATGGAGGAAATGTATCGCAGCAATAATAGAAATAGTGTCTTCAGCAGATACATTCTTGCCTGAATCTGAGGTAAAAGAAAAGGCAGACAATCATATAGCTAAAGAGAAATGGGCACCGCGAGATAAATCATGAATTCATCATTGTAATGTTGCTTGTAAAGCGCCCTTTATACTGGGAAGGGCAAGGACTATGCTGCCTTACTTTGACAAAAGGAAGCAAGTGACGACTCACTCAAATTTGGGGTTTGGTACTCGTAGATTATACCCAGCATTCCCTACATGGAGACAAAATCTGGAGTAGAAATATTCATTCTGCCGCGAGATATTTAACCTCTCATGATGTGGTCTTGCACTGATGACAATGCAATTGGCAGAGACATTTTGTTCACTTACAAGAAAAGTCTCTTTTGTTAGCTGCTTCCTTTTGTAGGGCAGTACTGACGGATAACTATACACATGATAAGCATGCAACAAGGAGACAGAGACGGCAATATGATGAATACCTCACGAGAGGATCATTCAACCAGATGAATCGTCTTCTGGATGTTTAAGAACTTATCTCATCCAACAATTATATACAACAAAAACGGGACTTTCCTATTCATGTCTCGCAATGAAGATGAATCCCGAATGAACGATACAAAAAACAACAACATACATTTCAAATCTTCGTAATGAAAACATACTGAACATAATCTTACTCAGTTACTCATATTAACTCTTTACGTCTAACTGGAAATTGAAATGGAGTGTAGAACCAGCGTCAAAATACCTCAGTGGCGCATTAAGAGCTCATTTGAACACCATTCTGCCCTACTTTGACAAAGAAAAACAAGGGAAAATCACTGAAATTGAAGATATTTGTGTTTTAAGATTGTACACAATATTCCCTACGTAAAGGCAAAATCTCTAAAGGAAATAGCTTACCGTGAAATATTCATTGGGACATAATATAATGTTGCATTGATGACAAAGCAAATGATGGGTATATTCTACTCATTCGTAGAAAATCCCTTTGTTACTAATTCCTTTTGTAAGATAGGGTAGTACAGGGCAATATATCTTGCTAACGTGTCAATGTTACGCTCTCAATTTTCGTGCCAACATTCAGTGACATTCAAGCGTGATAATTGCTATCAATGGTTTGTCACTATTCCTCTCATATCAACCTCTATGATCCTGACCCAAACTAAATTATCAAGTTGTATTGTATTTTATCCCTTTATCATAATGTAGCATTTATTATGGGAGAGCATGCATGAATGTGGATGATTGGATTTATAAGTGTGTACATAAAATTTTCACGTTTGTTTGATCTTAATCATGTTAATCGACGTTTTAATAATAAAGTCTCATTATCTGTTCGGGTGCCGCGCATCCTTTTTTTCAAAGGTAATCCACGTAAATCCTGCTGAACAGCAGGGTTTTTTTTCTAGCACACAGAGGGTTTTACCCTAGTCACACTAGAGGCGGAATAAGCCGATATGCCATCGGAATGAAAATTCTTGGTACATTCCTCGATATTCGAAGTGCATTCTGACTGCATTCTGAGTGCATTACGAATATTCGGGTCCATTCTTGTGTCCGGCCCGAATGTTTTGCTCATGCTCAAAACTTTCGAGGTGCATTCGTAGTGGAAAAATATAGAACGGCATTCGAAGTGCAGTCCAACGGCACTCTGACTGTATTCCAAATATTCTGACTGCATTCTAACTGCATTCTAAATATTTCTACTGTGTTCCAATTACAATCGAGCTGTATTCGAGAGCCAATAGACCCGGAATGTGCAAGAATCTTTCGAGATAGGTTCGAAGGACATTCTAAGTATTCGAACGGCATTTTTACATATTTAGCTAAATTCGAAATTCCCTCCCAAATGTGGCTAGAATTTTGAAAAGTTTTCATTCCTGTTGGTTCTGCTTGATTCCTGCTGATTCCGAATAAGTGTGACGGGGGCTTTAAAGAGCAGTAAACAATTATTGATCAGCTTCCTGCCTTTCAAAGAGGCTGCCAACCATTCTCACATTTGTTCGTCCTAACGGTTTAACTGTGTACTTGCAATGGTTGAATCAACGTTCAACGCAGCTCTGTTAAATTCAATTTTTAGATAATAAAGTGACGTTCGCAATTATGTTAATGACCCTTTCACATAATGTTACTGTACACAAATCATATCCAATGATGCAGATCTTCTACGCAGCATACAGTCTAAGAAATTTTATTGAGCTTGTTTCAAAGCCATAACTTCATTTGGGTATTTTTTTAGTGAAATGCAATTCGATATTTGATCTGATATTTCATCATCACATCAGGGTGTCTAGGACTATATATATATCATCATGTAGCATGTAGAGATGAGGGAGGCAACGGGTGAGACTCTCATCAAGGTTGGTGTCACACCTAGATAAGAGAACTCGGGACAGTAACGGTCAATTAACACGCGTTATTGTGTAATGCTTGCACACAAAGGCATACGTTGTCCGGGAAGCTAGCACGTGGTATTTGATGCGCCATACAAGGTTGCATATTCAATCAACAGCGACCAGAGCCCTAACTCTAGGAAGGGTCAGACACTGAGAGAGGAGAGTAGATGAGAGAGAGAGAGAGAGAGAGAGAGAGAGAGAGAGAGAGAGAAGAGAGAGAGAGAGAGAGAGAGAGAGAGAGAGAGAGAGAAAGAGAGAGAGAGAAAGAGAGAGAGAGAGGGGGGGGGGGAGCACTAGGTCTACAAGGAGGGACAGAATTTATCAAACACGAATAGAAAAGAGTACATGAAAGAGAGGAATACGGGCGGGGAAACAGCATGCAAATAAAGGACGAGAAAAGGTAAGGAAAATCAAACAGAAGGAAGGGGAGAATTTTTTTTTTAAGAACAGTAATAGAAACTAATATATGAATCAATCTATGATATACAATTACGAGGCCTATGGCCTGTGTAAGTAGCATATCCTATGGAATTGATAGCTGTAAATGCTCTGCAAGCATAGTTCCCCACACTGCATTGCCATCTGCACATTTGTCTATACAACTGCAGATCATTTTTTTCTTAATACACGACTGCTCATCTTCTACTACCTCAGAACCATATCAAAACATAAATACCCTGACTGCATGTGAGAGCACCACCATGCATCGGACGCAGACAATATCTTACAAACCGAATTCATATTTCCCATTTACCAACTTACATCCACTGACCCAAATACGTGGAAGATAAGGTTGGGAGGGGGGGGGGGGGAGGGGTGAGTCCGTCATCTATTGTTCTATCCTGATACCCTAGTTATATTTCCTGATATGTCACTGCATGAACTATTGTAGAACGTGTCGCGAGTGAATGGAGACAGGAGAACGTCATTGTCTACGAGGTCTTAATTTACCCAGTCCTTTCCTTTTCAAAGTGCCGTTTTTCATTTTGTATTTGTAAATAAATTATGTTTATTTGTAAATTGATGTAAATTGATCACCATATTAGTACGTGCGAGAAAGAGAAGGATCATGAAAGGGCGCACGTAAGAGAGAGAGCGAGACAGAGAGAGAGAGAGAGAGAGAGAGGGGGGGGGGGGGGCAGGGAGCCAACCAGCCAGTCAGTCAGCTAGACAAACAGACAACGTGTACGAGTGTTTGTATGATTTAGGGAGAGAGGGTGAGGGGAGAGAGAGAGCTAGATAGATAGAGAGAAAAAGAGAGGGACTAGATATATATAGTGAGAGAGAGAGAGAGAGAGAGAGAGAGAGAGAGAGAAAAATAACCAGTAGGATGGGTGTGGATAGATGAGGGCGTGGCATGAAACTATAGACATAGAGAGAGAGAGAGAGAGAGAGAGAGAGAGAGAGAAAGAGAGAGAGAGAGACAGAGAGACAAATAGAGAGACAGAGAGAGAGAGAGACTGGGTGGTAAACTAAACCAGATAAAGACCAACTTAGCCAGTCATGGCGGTGCTCACAACAACCAGTAGACCAAGAGCAGGTAATTATAGTTGCAGCTCCTTGCGTCATCTCCTTTCCGGTACACTCTTTCACTTCCATTAAACTAAGAAACTCCCCTTCGCAAGTCGTGCACAATTATTGCATTTCTCTAACTGTCATCGATTTCACGAGGCGCAGGAAACTGTGGCATAAAACTGAACGAGTATCACGGAACACTTATTAAGGCTGAGTAGGCAATTATTGGATCAGATGTTTTCCGTTCGGTGGTACAACGCTGACAAAGCCGTATGTGGTGCAGGTGTATATGTTGCGGGGGAAGCTTGGTTTTTTCATCCGTTTAATGATTTCCCCGTTTTAAGTTTAGTAGACGAAGATCATGATCACTTTGTGACATTTGGTTATATTCGGTGCAAGATATGAACACACTTCTTCTACATTAACATTAAGAGAGCGAGTATGCCAAGAAATTGTGAAGTGAAGTAGTTGTGATAAAGTCACTATAATTATACATGCATATTATTGATATCCCAAAACAACTGTGTCGATGTTGCCTAGTTGCCTAGGCATTGGTAGCAGACATGGATTCGATTCCCGAAAGAGATATATGTTTCCGCTCTTAGTATGATTTTTGTAGTATGTTTCTGTATATTGATTTATCTTCTGATATGTACGTATTAGTTTCAATTGTTGATGGTGTACGTGCATGTCTATCGATACAGCATATGATACGCTTCCTTTGGTCAGACTTCCTGTCTCTATTTCGTTTGAGTGAAGTAATGGAAAGTGGTGATTGTCTACGTTATTAGTCAAAATCTATATTAATTCAAAGTAAAATCCCAAGTCTGTGCCGACAAATCTCTTTCCGTTATAATTCATTATTTTATCCAACGTAGAACTCATGATTCAGATGATGGAATACCTTATACCTCGTTAGAATGACAACAGGGAGTTTTAGTGTACATACAGTTCCCCATTTTCACAAGTAAGACATACAAATCCCATAGAAACACAAAGGGTAAAACGTATCTATAAAGAACATTCTAATACCAACAGAAAGGTGGTATTCATAAGCGGGTGCAATTACATATGTAATGTGCTCTGAAGGTGGGCGGTCTTTCCACACAGGTGGGCTTTGATAGATTCATAGGCTCTGGCCTTTCTAGACAGGTTTGTCTGTAGTTTATTGTTATTTACATCGTTCCTAATTCACACCTAGGACGCAATCTTCAGTGAGAGAACGACAGCTAATAGTTAATAATAAGTACAAACACTATATTCACTTGATAAAATTCGCAATACCTTTGAAAAGTAGCTTGAACTTACTTCAGGCCGCAATAATCCAATCTAATTCTACATTGCTGAAATGTTATGGTGTTTTGATAATTGTCAATCCTTAGCATTAAAAATATTCTTCTCATTCCCAGTCACAAATGTCAATCAGTTTCTTTATAATGTATCTCTTTCGGATAATTTGTGTTGAATTAATCGAGAAGCTAAAATTAGCCATACAGAGGTCAAATTAGGTCTTTCAA
The DNA here is from genome assembly GCA_963669155.1 of Arbacia lixula. NCBI lineage: Eukaryota > Metazoa > Echinodermata > Echinoidea > Arbacioida > Arbaciidae > Arbacia > Arbacia lixula. Next base: position 1,488,764 of record OZ022590.1, on the reverse strand, counting down.
TATACATGGATGATGTGGATTATTAATAGAATATATATCTAAATATATAAAAGTAAAACTAAACTAGACGGGAATATGACGTACGTGTTGAATGCATGATTGTGTACTGACTGTGAATGCTGATGTAGAAAACTGACATTGAAGACATAGACATACACTAAAGGCCTACTTATTCAATAACTAGCCTTGTAAGTGATATCAATATCGATTAACATCTTCTTTTGACAGGTGCTCTCTTCGACGATACAGCCCGTACAATGCGCAAGCCTTAACAATACTCATAGATCACAGGAATGACGTCAGTGAGATCATACATGTATATGGTATAGAAATCTGAGAATATCCTGGCTGATTCTTGAGATGTCACATGCACTCTTAAAGGTTGTAGTATAATCGCCTGAGCGACAGAAGGCTTTAATCACATTGAGAACATACTTTTATAAATAGATTGTATATATCACTGTAAGTCAAAAGAAAGAAGTAAAAATATGATGCGTGTTTATTTTTAAATCACATTTATCGCTCTTCACGCAACATTTCATTGCCAATGCTCAATTATTACAAACATGATAAGGAGAGTGAACTATCGATATTTAACTTGAAGAAAGCAAACTCGTAATGTATTCATCCTCAATGTAAAACCCAAATGATCTGTATTGTCGATATAAAGGTGACAGTTGAATGTTTGATATTATTACTTTTAATGTAAGTAACCTTCAATATGTGCAGCAGATGTAAATGACATGAAAGTTCGGCCACCTCGAAAAAAAAACACACACGAAAAATTGCCGATAGATGAAAATGATTCGTTTCTCGTTTCACATTCTTTATTAATCTGATCATACTATAGGTTTTTTTGATAAGACATGAACAACAACATAACCCCCCCCCCACCCATCCATGAAAAGAAGAATATACGGTTTGTATCAAGAAATCGTATATTTACCTGACATATTGATCTAATCAATAAACTTTCATGACTCTGCAAAACGCTTCCCGACTGATGTTGATTCAAGAATAAAAGGCAATAGTAGACAGATTTTACAATGTTTGCGAATAACTGAAGAAGAAAAAAAAACGTGAATGTGGATTAAGCAATATTCATATATTGCAAAAAATAAATATAACTAAACTGATTTTGTCCTGCTTAAACTTCTGAGATGAAGACGAAATATATGTTACTCACTGCAAAAGGTCGCCAAAGTAGCAACGAGAACATGACAATCGTCCTCGTTCGCACATTTCAATTCGCTCACCTCGCCTTACAAATTCAGCGCCCACCAGGGAAAACTTGGGCGGACAATCAAATTCTGGGAGTTATTATAATTTCTCGAGGACCTAACTAGCCTCTCCGATGTCACCATTTTTGCTTCAGTTTTTGAGTAACTCGATAGCCTGCTCTCCACAGACGCCGGTGCAAATATTCGGACAGCGAAATGGTCGCTGGCCACAAGGCCTGGCATGGGCAGTTCCCTGCTAAACCAATACTGCGGTCAGTAGCAAGACTTCTGTGGGGGAAGTTTCGGGAGTGCAACACGGTGTGGAGGCATGCATACAGTCTACTTGATGTAGGGCTGCAATATTTCGGTTGCATGGGATGCAACGCATTTTCCTCAAAGAGCGCAGTGAATTTGCCGTTGCTTTCATATTTATTTGTTCTGTTTTCTTCCTCTCATTTACTTCTTACTTATTCTTTGGAGTAAAAGGGATTAAATGTTAAAGGGTGTGAAACTAAACCTTTGAGCGCTACAGATGAATCCTCCAAATGGGTTTTTCCCTTGTGTATTAAGTGATACATCCATGACGCATTCTTTTTACACGTGACTATAACGAGAACAAAACATGAGCACTTCGAATGAATGGATGAATGAATGAATGGATGAATTAATAAATGGAAAAATGCAAGAAACAACAAATCACTGTAGGATTTTGTATTCATTCCCTGTATACAATCCAATAGTCATGTTGATTAATATTGCCTGGACTACGCTATCATGGAGGTTGCAAATACAATATACCGTAAGTGGTTGAGGAAATATCATTGTAAACCACTTCATAAAATACAATCAGAGATGCGAATGTAGTCCTTATGAAATAATGTACCGAAATGTAGAAAAGGTCGTGGAACGGGTGACGTGTGTGTTTTGTTTGTATGCACACCTATTCTGTTGAATGAACCACGAGTGAAAAGTGCAAAAAAGTAAATCGTATTGAAAAGTGGTAGAAACAAATACAGAAATAGTAGGCTATTGTAAATACCTTTATGGACGCGATCAAAAGAGATGCGAATATAGACGTCAGGACATGATGTAGCCATATTTAGAAAGGATAAAGGAAAAGGGGTGTGTCTAACTTGAAATTATATACAATTACAGAGTGTGACATTTGCGAAGTTATTCGCTTAATTTGTTCTCTCCTTGGCGATGACATGTATTGCAGGCATGACACTGTGTAGCAGTGTTTACGCCAGGGCTCCTTTTGACCTATTTTCTGAGTCAGAGAGAGAAAGAGTGCGCATGTGAGAGAAGAATGGAGGGAGGAAAGGTAGAGAGAGAGAGAGAGAGAGGGGGGAGGGGGGGGGATGGGAAGGAGAAGGCGAGAGAAAGAAGGCACGGGACTTCACCGGAGGCAATTTACCCTCGCATTAGTTGCCATGGGTTCATGCAGAATATGTTTCAATGTCACATCCCCCGGGCTCTCGCTACATTGAGAGTTCTCACGAAATCTTCTTATACATGGAAATACTTTTTTTCTTTCTTAACCCTGAATGCGCCCTTCGAAATGGTAGCTAAAAAATAGAGTTTTCGATCATATAGCAAAAAAATCATGAAACTAAACACTTCGGTCATATGGAATGTCGTATTAATTATGAATTATTCAAATTAAACATCAGGCAAAAAAATGTAGAGTTGTCTTCATCTGTAATGAATCGTATGTTTCCAATTTGATGTTCATATCAACGTTTCATTACATTTGTGTTCTAAATCTTTTTCTATTTTTGTCAATGAATGCTTAATCTATGTTATGAACAATGCACTGTATTGAGGAATGGAGCAATCAAACCTTCCTTTGTGAAATATATAGATATATATTATTATGTAAACACAAACAAATTAATGGAGACGCTGAACAAGAAAATTTTATCGAGACTTCGGTCTTAGACCTTTGTCAAGAATGAATAAAAATTTACAAAAAAAAAAACATGAGCGCGTACTGCTACTACGACCACTTTCCTTCTCCGGCGTCTTCATTGATTTGTTTGTGGTTACACTTACAATTACAGCGCCATCGCACCCTCATTATATTCTTATATATATCATGAAAACACATCATGAAGTGAATGGATACTTGCAGTGAGCGGGAAGAGAATGACACAGAGGACGAGTGAGACCAAGGTTAAGATGAAAAGATAACACTGCGGGATACATGAAGGAGCTCAGCCCTGCCGTTCAGGAGGAGAGGGAAAGCAGAGGGAATTAGGGCGACCAACCCTGAGTAATCAGTCATGGCTTACGGAATGGTCGAAGTGAGGTATGGAGATGGTGCACATATATTATGTATGACGTGTGCGTCTGTATGCTTTGTCCCACGGCCTTTTGGAAGAGCAGTCTTCTCGACTGAAAGGACTAACGCGGTTAATTAAAACGTGAATGCATGGAATATAATGAAATGTTTCTGATAACATAAAATTTGTCTTACTTTCTTTCACCCCATTTCTCTTTCTCTCTCTCTCTCTCTCTCTCTCTCTCTCTCTCTCTCTCTCTCTATCTGTCTCTCTCTCTCTCTCCTGTCTCCATCTCCCTTGTCCCTTATAATTCTGACCCATTCTACGCACGCTTCCTCTCTTGATACCTTGGTATAATCTTTCCACAATCTTGAAATCGTACCAGCATCCAGTAATATCAATCTCTCTTCTTTCATTTGTACATTTCTTCGTATACAAATTTGGTAAAAATCATTGTCCTTTTATCTAATTTAAAATTTGCATTGTTCACCTCACACTGTTTCTTTACATTTTTGTAAGTTTGAAGTCGAAAAGCTTGTTCACTAAACTGAATTCATTAGCCCATTGATATAAGCCCAAACCAGCTTCTCCATTAATTTGCCTAATGCATTGAAGCAGAACAGCTATTCTCCCAATTACGTATATAGTATTCACTCGGTCAGCCCTAATATGAGATGTCACTTGCCTCCACGTGACTAGCATTATACCGTTTTGCTGAAGAGGAAATATGACAGATCTAACCGAACACAAAATCAATATTCTCTTATACATTATGCGAGACGGAAGGTCCAAATCAAAAGAAGCGTGTATCACTTCTTATCTTACTGTCTAGTCTCATTTTGTTTGCTCGCTTTCCTTGATTTGATAAGTTGATATTCTCAGGAGAATGCTTTAGGCGTATCAGGAGCAATGTTTCTACATAGATTCTGAAATAACGGATGTGAGAGCTGAATGGTGGAAGGGGAAAGGGTGGAGTGGGGAGAGGGGAGGATAGACATTACATACCGTTTCACCAGCCCCTGTCAGTCATTGGAACTTGCTACCGTATGACATTTGCTCACAATGTAACCCCAATATCTTTTAAAGAACGTCTAAAAACCCATCTATTTAAAGAGGCATACATGTATGTGTGATTATGAATTGTGCTTGCAGCTGCATCTTTTCATATCTTCTTTTCTTTATATTAATTAGTCAATTATTTTTTGTAATTTAAGATGCAAATGTTAATTAGTCACTTATTTCTGTAATTTAAGATGTAGTTTGAGTTTTGTTCAGTTAATTTGTTATATGATGTACATGGTATGTACATAAACAAGTAAATGTAAAATGTAAATCTAAGTCCCTCCCATGTAAAGCGCACTGAGAATTCCATCGGTTTTGAAATGCGATACATAAGCAACATTCATTATTATGATTATTATTATTATTTAACATTTTGCATTAGATATTGTAATTCGATTTAGCACAAATATTTGGTGTACGTTAAAGTAAAACGTGAAGGAACATCTCGAAAGCAAAGCTTACTTGGATTGTTATGAATTATGATAACTGCAATTATAAAACAACATCTCGGACAATGTGATATTAAGAGTGACGTCAGACACTGTCACACAAAAGAGTTGCCATCATTTGTTTCATTTTGTTTCACCATTTCTTCAGAAATTGATTTCTCGCGTGAGTTATCTGCACGCGCTGCACGCCTGATCCAAGGCGCGGTGTGCAGTGTTTTGTTCCCAAAACGGATCCCGCTGTGATGAGATGAATTTGTAGTCAGCTTGAAGACAACATTCTCCTTTCCAGATAAATAATGTCAATTGCCATCGTGATATGAGTGATGACATGCAGAAGACAGATTTCTGTTTTGTAATCAAGTGGAAGACTCTAAAATTAGCCCGGAGGAGCCTGCGTCCGAAGCACTTTAATAACGAAGTATTTCAACACGTACTGAGAGGTCTGTTGTCAGAAGGCTTTATATACGATTGTCTTTTTCAAAAGGTGCTTTTCGGAAAGAAACAATATCAAGCATTGAATTCATTTTGATATGAAAATATAAAAAACATGAAATACTCTATTTATTTAATGTATATACATGTATATATATAAATCAAGGAAATAGAGTATTTCATGTTTTTTGTTGTCGCACATACAAACAAACATTATATTCACGTAATATCAAATTTATTTGTATAATTATTATTATATATATATGATAATTATACAAATAAATGTGATATTACGTGAATATATGTGTGTTTGTATGTGCGACAGAAAAGAGAGACACACACACATACATACAAGTGATTTAAAGAGGAAAGGGGGTGGGAGATTTTTTTATTTATTTATTCATTTTTTACTATTTTGTGGGATTATGTGGCATTTCATCCCTCATAGGTGTTTTCTCCAACTCATACATCACTATATACCATGTATACTGTATCGCGCTTATATACCATGTTAAACCTTGGTGCTGAAATAAGGACAAATAACTTGCATGGGCAGGATACCAGACGAGGAGGTACGAAACCTTGGATTAAATGTAATTAACGTTAAGTATGCACCATTGCTCTATTGGGGATGATGCTTTCTATCTTATTGTGTATCATCATTTCGTATTGAACGTCAACCTGTGAACATTGATCTCCACATTCTAATTAGTATTGGTGTCAAGTTGTCCTTTTTGATATGGTCTCGATTACTCTTCGGCCAGTGTAAACCAGCGATTATTCTTGTATTTGTTTAAAGATAAAATGATATTAAAGGAGAAATATTTGAGAACTTGTCATGTCCATAACCGTGTTAAATATATTGAACGTTCCTTAAAATGGGCACTTTGTGGATTCCACGGATGCAAAGAACTGACGAAAGCAACCATCATGAAAAAGATAACCAACACGAAAACAATCTAGAATACATTTCCGTTGGTTTAAATTGAATGTCGGACGATTGAGCATTTAAGTATACCAAGTGGGTAGCATTGGCGGTAGACATGCATTGAATGTACTATTTCAAGTCAAGGTTTAGGCCTTATCACGCAATGCCATGTCGGTACACGTCGCGCCAGGTTTTTCGGTATATTTTACGCTGCTAATTTTACGAACAACTGCCAAATTGCACTTCATTTCAAGCGATTGAATTAGGAGACAAGATAAAAATTGGACAATTTCCTCTGAGGACCGGCGGAAATGCCTCTCTATCAAACAGTGATGCGGCCTACATCAGTCCGCGAATTAAATCTCGCCAAAAAAATATGCGGCGCATTGGCGCGTTCGTCCTGCCATACCCGGGAATACGCGTCGCAGAAGCGCGCTTCCCTGCCGTACACAACTGCCGTTTCCAACTGTAGGTACGCCACATTCTATTCATAAAATGGACTGAGTGTGCCCACACGAGGGAATCTTGAACCTTTTGATATTCTCTGGCTAGTGTAAACGTTTCCTCCCCGGATTGCTCAATGGATCAGCTTACGTCAATTCGATGATAACAATATCTAGCTGAACGAGGACGTGAAGACAAAGCGATATGTACTAAAGTAATTTCGCCAGGCAGAACGAATAATGTCGTCTTCAGTTAAACCGAGGACAAATGTCGTAGTTTATAGATATTGAGTGCCACAGTAGGTGTAGGAGTAGTCGTAGCGTAGGCGTTGGGCCTATTCACCTTGATATTACGCTGGCAGTGGGAACGTCCGCTGCTCGCTACACGCTTTGGGAGGAACACGTAAAGATTCCTGCCGATGCTCCCCGTAGATTCCGATAGCGCAATTGAACGAAATCGAATTCTCGAGCCCAAAATGAACAGTGTTTACAAGAGGGATTATTTGATTTAAATATTCTGAAGTGAGAATCAAGGAGGCTTCTTTCAGTCACCTCCTGTGGCGAAGGTTGACTGAATAAAAGAGACACGAATGTGACGCGACAGAAAGGACGAGGCGTGGGGTGAAAGGCTGGGTGAAAAGGCTGGGGTGAAAGGCTGGCTGCCAAGTCCGGAATCCCAGTCATTACCATTTATATGAAGACTGGGATTTTTTAGAGAGGGCAATTTGTTACGGAGTTGTGTTCGAGTCTCGCCTGTGTGCGAGTTAATGCATACATGCATGTCTTTACCCTCTGCCTGAGATGCTGAGCTCACGATACCAAAACCAGCCGGTATTTTGAAAGAAACTTCAGTCCGAAACTGACTTAGCCTATAGCTTATTCATAGATTATGAATCGTAAGGGGTTTAAGTCGATATAAGTGAAACCTTCACACGTTGTTCTCAGATTACCATCCTCGCTAATAGAAGACGAAATGGCGCGGAGAACATCTCTCCTCTCGGTATTAAATACATGAGTTGCCCCAATAAAGAAAACGATAAACAATGAAGAGATCACACGCAATATTTATCATCTGATCCTCCCTCCACCCCCATTCTTTTTTAATCTCTTTATGTGTCTTTCAGACTCCCTCTCTCTCTCTCTCTTTCTCTCCCCCTATTTCACACACACACACACACACACACACACACTCACTTCACAATTTTTTCTCTTCCTGTCCCCCTGCCCCCCCCCCTTTTTCTCTCCTTTCCTTTTCAACATCACAATCTATTTGTCTTTTACTATAATTTCCCTCCCCCCTCTCTCTCTCATAGACACAGACACACACTCACTGCACACTTTTTCTTTCTCTCTCCCTCCTTCCCTGTTGCGGAGGCATCACAATAATTGAGTCCACACTTTTAGTGTAGTAGTGTAGAAGACGTCAAAAGTAATATCTTTAGACTTGTTAGAGGTACACATTGATAACCCTGTATGTTACTTCTCACCAGAACTCAACATCACATTTGGTAAGCTGTGCATGTAACACTGCGCAGATGGAGTTCACATCTTAGCTCATATTAGAGTCGACACGACTGTATGTTGAAACCATTTTCTTCGTATTTTTAACCCAGAATAAACATTGTTGTTTGTAGACGCACGCGGTTTATGGCGCTCCGCTTCCTGCGTCGCGTGGAGCGTGCGCTGTGCACGGGCGGAAATGAGATCACGAAACGGTTACGTCAAAAATCTAAGCGAGATACCTCTGATCCCGTTATTGCTAGAGCCGGCACAGATACATGGCTATTGTCACCACCACGTTCACAAACATGTAGCAGACTGGCACAAGAAAATTAACAATCCTGTACAATCTTCATCGAAATGAAATCTATACTGTCGACAACGCCTCTTGGATATCCATGCCGCTACTCATGTAACTGTATACATTGCAAAGTCCATCTAGACCACTAAATGGCAATCGTTACAGCTTTTTGAAACAGTCCAGGTTTAGCTGATTGACTCTTTACGTGCGATTTGTATTTTCTTCTACCAGTAATGCACATAAATCCCATAGAGCAGCATTTTGCCCGGCATTGGAAGGGTTGAGGTAAGCTGGTGGAAAGAGGTATAAAGGTGAAGTTAGGTTGGCGAGCTTGGGAGAATGGAGAAGTAGAGGTAAAAGGCGTGGCAGAGCAGAGCGAGGAGGAGAACAGGTAAAAAGAGCAAGGACAGATGAGAGATAGTAAAGACGATAAGAAGAAGAGAAGAGGAGGAGCATAATAATAAGAAAAAATCAAGAAATGTAAGAAAATCGACAAGATGATGATGAAATGGAACTGATCATGACAGAAAACGAACAACAAGACTAAAATGCGAAAGGTGAGATGTTAACGTGGAAAAGAGAAAATTTTTGAGAAATGAAACTACAGTGAAAGGGGAATGAAAGTAATAAAAAATATTAAAAAATGTATTGAGAAAAAAAAATCCAGAAGATGAGGCAGAAAAGGTGATGTAAAAAAATACTTTCTGTGAGCAACTTCATGTCAACCAGAAGCCAACAATACTATTATTCTGTACCGACTGTACCTGACAGAATGTATACTGCTAGTGGTCGTCAGACTTAATTCACCAGTTCTGTGTGGGCACATGAGGTAAATTAATCTTGATTAAATTAATATAAACACTTCAGATCGTGATCACTGCGGTTATGGCGCATATACAGAGCTGTCCAATACATATATCAATGTATGTCAGGGGCACAAGGGCACAGAAACACGATCTGAAAAGGTCGCTAAATTTTAAGAGAATTGTTGTTGAATTATCATTCCATGTCATCGGCTATTCTTGTTTTTCATGATTTAACAGTACTTAAACGTGCTCTGGTATATGTCGTAAAAGAATTGCACGTTTCTTATCTCCAGTGTGTTTTTGAAGATTATGGAATGTCGATGTTTTTGTACTTGCAATATCGCAAAACTATTTTTAAATTGCTCCGTTATCGCCAAATATTTTTTGTTAAGTTTGTAAAAAAGTTCCTTCATATTCCTGAAACGATATGAGGGCCCGACCCCAACTCAAAGTAATTGATTTTCTCGCTCTACCCTGGTTAACTTGAACAATGCATGCATGTTGCCTATATTTAAATAATGAAATAAATATAAATTAGCAGAACATATAATCAGGCACTATTCAATCTGCTTGTCAAAGGCTTTGTCGTCTCAAATGGTCACCATTTCTATGGAGACTGTGAGTTATGTATGATGGTAAAATATACTGCACACTATGACCATACAATGTGCACGAGGCAGGCATTACTGAATGTGGTGTAAAATTGTTTTTAAATGACTTTGGACATAATACTTTTGCCTCAGTGGGGATTATTTCAAAAGAGATTTACAACTTTACCATAGCATTAATTCAACCTTAAGACCTCACGCCTTACTATAAATTGCTATAAACTTGGTCGTTATATGACACGTCATAAATATTTTACCTATTCGTCTTCTTCCATCTTGTGTGATCCGTGTCACAGATATCGATGCTTTTTCATCTCGCTTCAGTACAAATTGAAACAATGAATCTCAACATCACGTAACGGGTTTTAACATGCTTCTGAGGGTGCGTTTATCATCTCTTTTCTTGGGTAGAATTAAGGTTTCCAAACGCCTTTCTGGGAATTTTTATGAGATGATAAACACAAAGGTGTTTTGATTATGGGGTTCGGAAAGGCTTTTTGGAACGCACAAATGTGTGCGATCCGGAACGCGTTTGAGCCAGAAACACATTTATAGAAGCGAGATATACGCAAAGCTGTTTTGAAACGACTTTCTACTTTGATCACAAAGCGCGCGCCGCACCTCCTTCCTCGGTCAAACGGCGCAGTACAGCTGCGCAGTGACAAGGCTAGTTTTCGACTGGGCGACTTTGAGTTGATAAACGCAACGTTTTTTGAAATGCGTTCGTAAAGGCCTTTGGAAACGCCTTTTGATAGTGGGTATTGAAAGGTGTTTCAAATTCTGGAAAGATGATAAACACGGCCTGAGTCATAAAACAAGTGATTGGTATTAAACGACATCTGGATAAGTAAGGTTTTGGTAGAAATATGACAGTACCCCCTTTTCTTTGCCGCCGTTATGCGCAAATGTAACGACCTGAAGACTTTTTATAACGGGCTATCAATTTTCTACTTTCGGTGAATTGTGCACGGATTTGTTTCTTAAAAGAAAAGTTTCAACGGAGGTAATTCCAGGCAGGCAATGACTCTGACATAAAATATGACAAGAAATTTATCACATCTATTACAAACCCTGACTACGCTGACACAATGAAAGGTGAGGCGTTAAAAGAATACGATATTTCAGTAAGTTCAAACTATGATAACAACATATAGATAAGAAAAGGTATTTGAGGTACAGTTCTATGTAATTACTTATGCAAAATGCATATAATGGATATGGATATGGATATAGCAATTTATTGTCCAATTGGAAATTCCATTTTCACTGGTTTACATTGATACAAACAAAGAGTGTGACATCACACAAGGTACATATAAACAGAGAGACATATACAATTATACAAATTCTAAAGGATGCATGATATTTATATTACCTTTACAATTACTGAAACTGTGCAAAACAAGGCTTCTATTGGGTTGTACGAAATATACACTTATTACATCAATAATAGAAAACCTGCATTGGTTACCAATGCGGCAGAGAATAGCATTCACTGTCATACTAATTACATACAAAACACTTCTTGGTCAAGCTCCTGGCTACATTACAGAATTATGGAGGTATAAAACCAGTAATAATGGTCACAGTTTGGGCAGTTCGACGGATCCTCTGCTTTTACGGATTCCATCCTTCAAAACGAAAGTAACGCTGAGTGATCAAGCAATTGCTTGTGTAGCCCCCAAGCTCTGGGACATATACCCTTTGAAAGTTAGGAAAACACCGTCCGTGAAAACAACCTTAAATCAAAGCTCAAAAACACATGTATTTAATTAATAGCATGTATTTAGGAGTCCTATAAAGCGCAGTAGAATATAAACTTTATAGAATAGTTTCTGCGTTCTCTAAATTCATATGTTATTATCATCAGTATTATTACATTTCGGAGACTGGTCTTCGCGCCTGGGCGTTAAAAAGGTGAATCGAGTTGGGGACGAAAGATTGCCTAAAGCGGGTGGTCCTAGTACGGGGGACACATAAACGTATTCCTGATCTGTTGAACTTGAAATTGTCGTTGAGTGGGTGGGTGGGGTCAGACATGATGAGTTTTATTTTGCTAGCGACTTTTTCTTGATAGATAATCTCAAGTGAGGGCAAGTCTGCCCCTATTATCCGTTGGGCAACCTTTCTTGCTTGGTCGAGCCTCTTTAGATCATCATTTGTAGCATTTGCCAAGTAACACACTAAGTTGTAAGATATAACACTTTGAATGATTGACTTGTAGAACATTACGATAAGCGTGTTATCTACTCTCAATTTCTTCATTATTCTGACAAAGTACAGCCTCTTGTTTACTTTCCTTTGATTTTGTTCCACGTTCCTTGACCATTTCAGCGAATTACTTATAGACGTTCCCAGGTATTTGTATTCCTTCACTTGTTCTACACCTTCTCCATGAACAGATACTACCTTATATGCAAAAGCATATCGTGGGAATAGGTTTCAACACTGTCTAAAACGATTTTTCATAGAAAAGGGAGTTAACAGATTCTATATTTTGGACATTTCATATTGTACGTGATTGGTGGAACACAGAAAAGAACTCATAGGATCCATAGGACTAGATAAAAAGTATGGGCGGACATCAATATTGATTCATGGTAGAATGTTGTTAAAACATGGAAAGGAGAAATAGCACGCTTGGTATAGGATGAGGGTTCGCGCAGGATAAGATAACAGTTAAGGATGTATTAGCAATATCAGCACTACGCGACAATGCGTTTGATCTTTACTTCATTTTGTACTTGCGCAAATGAGATAAAAGGTATGGCGCCGCTCAACAAGTGGCGTTGTTAGCTTGGGTTAATACATGTACCGGCATGACCTGTATATATGAATGCTAGAAGAGCCTACTCATTGTGTTCATGTTGTTTGGGGACATGTGGATGGTACACGCGTTTCTGAATGTCACAAATAGAGCCCTGAGCGACACTCCTGGCTCTGCGCCAGTCATCGCAATGTTGAACAAACAGGGATAAAACGAGAAATGATTTTTTTATTGAATACATCCGACGGTATTGTCGGTTGAGCCGTTTTTCTTGCACCATTTCTTTATATACGCTATTTTCTGTTTTATTCTCAATTCATATATTCAATAATTAATTCATCAATTTAAAGACTTTTATTAATCTATAATTGATGTACGTTTTAAGTAACGACTGGCTACACCCTTCCCACCTGTCAATGGACCCTTAATGAAAAAGACAAAAGAACTTGATTGCCATTTAGTCATTCATTCATTTTTTAAAATCATTGGAGCATATTATTATATCCCCTTTCGTCGTTTCCCTTAAATAACCGTTCCCCAACCATCCACGATACACCAACGCTTGGCTACAACCCGTTAATGGACCTTGGAAGAAAATAATACATTTAAATTGTCATGTAGTAATCCATTCATTTTTACAATCATAGTATTGTCTCTTCTTTCCTGATATTACTCTTTACCCCGTCACCTACCCCTTCCCGATATACCAACGACTGGTTACACCGCTGCCCACCCGTTAATGAACCCTTAATGAAAAAAACCCGTTTGAGGGGCTGCGTGAGAGAATGTATCTATGGACAGAGACCACCTGTGTCCCTCGGGGCGATTATTTCTCGTCAGTGGAGTCCTCTAATAAGCCCCGGTTCTATCTCCCCACACCCTGCCCTCTCCCGCCGCCAGCCATGTTTGGAGTCAGGTAGGCGAGGAGGAGTGGAGGCGTTCCACAATCGTTTACCATCAGCATTGATCAACTCTCAGAAGGCCAATATCATTTGACGTTCATTGCGATATTTTTGTTTTAAGCCCCACCGTAATTATAAAAGGGGTCGCATATGAAATATTTTTATTTCATTAAATGTTAAAGCGTATTCGAGGGGAAGTGGAACATCCCCAAATAAGTGAGCTGATGCTATATATAAGCTACGTTGACAGTGGAGCAGGAGTATTTCGTTTGTTTAAATAGTCAGTTTACCCTTGGCGAAATGTTGACATATGACAGTATAATAATTTGCTATGTATATTCGTTAGTTGATCACGCACTGCAATCATCATTGTTGTCCTGGCAATTTGATTACATGAAGCGAACGTGTATGTAAGTTATACATGTAGATTGGTCTATTTTTTTTCAATTAATCATTTCAATGTGGCTATGCTTTTTTAACACTGCATTAAGAGCTCGGAATAATATTCATCACATGCATTCTATACTTAGTCTTATAGCTAGATTTCAATAATCTGAAATATAAAGACTACATAAATTATTCGTATCAGAAAAGATAAATCCGCATGTTATTCATGTTGTTAATTATGTAGAAGAAGAAAAGCACAAAGAAACACACAGAAGAGTGTATCTTCCAACGATCAACTCAATAGACACAGTTCAGTTACTGAGTGATTTAGATGGTAGGCGTTGTGGTTATATTGGCTGGTGCATCCGTTATCATTTCAGTTTAGATCACTGTATATCCGCCTCTAGTGTCATGTTTGTCATTCCTTATACAATTTGATACCATACTCTGTCAGATCTCATACATGTCATACGTGCGTAGGAGTCAAGTTGATCTTTTACCACATGAACGTTTCTCCGTGTCATTGTTGAAACGAGTGTGATTCGTTACACTCGATGTCCTATTAATCTAATTTCCCCGCCTTTCATTATTAAACTAGGCTGCTTACAACTGTATTCATAGTGAAATATCGCTTTCTTGTGAGAAATTATACACGCCGCACATTCGGTACCGACTGAAATGAATTGCTGCGGGCACGGCTCTGTCGTGTCTGTAGTCCAGTTTAATGAAAGCGGACCAATGACGTAGTTATTCCTGTCGTCACCAGAATGACTTGATTGGAAATATTGATGTTTCTGGTTAGCTTCATTGCGAACAATACTGTGAAACATTCTATAGACGTTTATATTCCAGGTTTTTTGCGGCGATTGGCTTCCCGCTTGTGCTATACACACAAAAGGTGGAAATAGTAATTTCGTTTGAATTGAGGTTTCAACTCTATAGCCGTTATATATCTTAATGAAATATATTGAGGTTTCCGTGTGTGTGTGTGTGTGTGTGTGTGTGTGTGTGTGTGTGTGAGCTTATGCGTATGTGAAGGAATAGCAAAATAGGACATTTTAGTCACTCAATTTTATGCATGATATGTACACGTGGAGAGAGAGAGAAAAACAACACTAGAGACGTTTAAGTTTTTTTGTTACTTGTTTTTAAGTAGCTATCTAAATATATCTATTTATGTATGTCCGAGGAATTTCGCAGTGTTGTGTTTCTTTTTGTTGAGGCTGACACAAATATGAGAAAGCTTTCTAGCACTTCTACAAAAATACAAACTTGGTCTATAACACACTGCTCATGATGGCCTCAGATATAAGAGAATCAAAACTCAAAAGATCACATTACATGAAACATAATCATCTTATCAACTTAATTAAATTACCTCTGCTACCATGGTTATTGTGAGTTTAATTGTATCAAAAAGAGTACGGCTGATTATGAAAAGATAATTATACAGATTATTCTTTATGTCAACAAGGATGCATTTCCGAACGGCTTTGTGAATAATGGAAAGAATACGTCAGCATTACAGTGGCAGGAAAAATGTCTTCAACAAGGACAAAAGTATTGACGTTTCGAAAATGTTTCAATTTTATTTCAAGCTATAAGTGTGTGAAATATCTATATATATAATATTTATTCTCACAATGATACGGTGTTGGGGTTATACAATTTACGTGTACAAGTGATCCTGTCTATAGAGGCGATATTTGTTATGCATCGAGATTATATTGACTTTGACTTATTCGCCAACGGTTGGAGTAAGAGTATGGTTGAATGCATGTACGTCGTGTGACCACTATTGGCAGTTGGAATGAACACGATGAAAAAGAGATCGTCCGGGCTTTTCTCTGTTAACATTTACGCCTTAAGCTAAGAAAAGATGCGCAGCTAAAAGGCTTCTCCGTGAGAATGGAATGTCCTCACGTGCTAGGATGGAAGCCCAACTTTTATCCGTGGAGTGGTTTCAATTCCAGTCCCGCCCTCTAGTCGGCTCTTTCAAAAGATGAAGCCGAGTCTACGTCATTTTTTCTCTCTCCGTGGCTCCTCGAGTTTCTCGATGAATTTATCTTAAGTATCTTGGCCCCGATCTTGCCGAGCCGTCTTCCAGATTCATAACAGTAAAGAGCGCGGGCAAATTTCAGATTAACCACTGACCTCAATATACTAACCTACATTCTATATCAGGACTATATTAAAAAAAAAAAAGCAAAATCATTGGAAATATAAAGAAAAACTTCGTGTTCCTTAAACTAAAAAAGAAAGTATATCTTATAACGTATTTTTGTTTTATCAAAGGGGTATTCCAGTTCCGAAATATGTTGTTTTGAATAGAAGTAGGCAAATCTAAGAAGCAAACCGAAACAAGTTTGATGAAAATCGGACCACTAATAAGAAAGTTATGAATGCTTACATGAAACGAACATTAATATTTGGGGAGGCAAATTGACAAGTCAGTTGTGACGTCACAGGTTAACTCACGTGCTACTTTTCTGCATGTTTTTTTATAATCTTAATTTCTTTATTTGCCTGTAAGAAATTGATTTCCTTATCATCTTACTAATTTGTGATAAAAGTTATACGGAATAATGATGTCGGAAAGGTCGTCATGTTAATAGAATGTGAAAAAAACACTAACATCAAAAAATATATAAGTAAAACAGTAAGTATTTATCTTGATAAACGATAAATATCTTTTCTGTGATGGTGTGTACACAAAGTAGCACGTTACCATCAATGGCAATTTGGCAAAAACGTTAGGAAATCAATATGTAAGACGAAAAATGAAATGTTGGATATTAAAGCATGCCAAATTATAACAAAAACATGCACTTTTAACATCACAGCATCACAACTAAATTGCCAATCTACGTCCCCAAAATGCCATTAATGATATCATTCAAACATTCATACCGCCCAACAATGTGCTGATTTTAGCGGCTCTTTGACTTGTTGGTCGCCCGTAATTACCGGCCTGTGGCTTTGTCCCTTTTGTCCTTTGTCGGTAACTTGTTACCGCCGGTCAATGCGAGGCGCATCAACGGTCTATTGTTGGTCAAGTACCCGGATACGCCGGCTATTAGTATTGGACCATTTATAGTTAGTGCGCTGCACTGACCATAGGGTATTTAAAACCCTGCTTACTACAATTTTGTATCACACCTGACGAAGTGTTGCAGCGGCACACGAAACGTCGTGATCTTTTCGATACCGTTTACCTTACATTGCGAGACAAACGATTATCAGTAGCCATCTATCCGCAATGAGTAACATATTTAGCATTCATAACGTTCCTATTGGATGTCCGACTTTCCTCAAAATTGCTTTGCTCTGCTCCTCAGTTTGTCACACGACTTACTTTTGGAGTGGAGTTTCCCTTCAAGGACACCTTTGAATATATAACGTGTGTCTCTTAAACCATATCCACAATATAATGTCAAATATCATTCAACAAACAAGAGTAACGTTCTATCACTTTTATTTCCTAATTTCTTGAATTGGTTCAAATTGTCCTGTGAATAGTTTTACATTTAGAACTTTCGTATACACCACAAGTGACAGCCAATGTTAACATACTGGTGTTCTTTCAGAACCAAGAAAAACAAATAAGGAGTCACCTATTCGACGTGTTTGTTTATCATGACATATGATACGACAAGAACGAGCAGGGAAAAGGTCATGTGACCTCCCTGCACCAATCAATGCAGTCCCCCGAGAGACACGCGCGTCGCGTGGGGTCTTGCGGCACCGATCAGTCTGTGATGCGGAATATATAGCGCGGTGGGCGAAGGATGACCAAGCCACAAATGACAGTTGTCAGCTTCTGGGGATGTACGAAGCCAAAATTTGAAACACGCCACCAAGAAAAGCTTTTCTCTAAATCACTGAAATGTAAGTCTATGACAATCATGACAATGGAGAGGATAATCATCTTCAAATTGCAGTGATGACCAGTATTTATAATATCAGGTTTACAATTCCACTAAAAATGGGAATTAAAACTAACGTAATATTTCGCGTCATCCCAAAGAGTATAGGACATTGATATTAAGTTAAATTGATATTAAGTTCAAAACATCAAAGCGACAGAATGGCGTAACTTTGCGAACAGATTCTTAAGAATCTGTGAATTGCTTATAATCATAATTACAAGAACAATTTTTATGCTAAACTTTCATGGATGGCCAAATCCAGTGGTTAGGAAAACCGACCTGTGTGTACCATGTGTAAATAAGACAATACCCAGATCATCACTGGAATCAAATTAGATTTACAGAGCAAGACCACCATGCTTACAGAACTAATATATATAGAAAGAAAATGCTTATAATATGTTTTTTGTCAAATTGTTCCAAATGAGATTCCCACTATTTTCCTTAAAATCAGGGACTCAATTTCCTTTCAACTCTGAAACATGTGGTGCATTTTTTTATTTGCTTTATATTTGCAATGAGTAGGCTATACTTATATAATATAAATAGATAAATATATAATAGAAATAATATTATAATTTCCATTGTAATTTGTTTATGATATGCGTTTGTAAAAACTATGACTTATGGTAAAAATCATTAAATGATCATGTCATCTGCTTACTACAACAAGGAACCTAGTTTAACCACCTCCGTTTTCTTGAAAGAACCTTGCTCCAGAGCACAGTAATGTTACATAGCACGAGCCTGGTGTGTGTGTGTGTGTGTGTGTGTGACATCCAATAGCATAGTGAAAGAGAGAAGGGTAGATTATGAAAGACTACCAAAGCCTGAGTGACAACGAGAGAGAAAGTGAGACAGGGGCCAGGCAGAGGCAGAGAAAGATGATGATCGAGTGCACGAGAACGCGAGGAGAACGATAAGAGAGAGAGAGAGAGAGAGAGAGAGAGAGAGAAAGAGAGAGAAAGAGAAAGTGATATTTTGTGTGTTTGTGTGTTGGGGGGTCGGTAATATGTTTTTGATCCATCGATATATAGATATATACACCCACAGATGTCATGGAAGAGCTGCGAGAGTATTGATGAGGAAGGAATTCCGTAGAATCTAAAAGGGAGAGGGGATACGATATAAATAAGAGAGAGAGAAAGAGAGAGAGAGGGGGGGGGAGAGATAGAGAGAGAGAGAGAGAGAGAGAGAGAGAGAGAGAGAGAGAGAGAACATGAGAGAGCAACAATAGGGAGAGACGTATAAAAACAAAGAGTGATAAATAACGACGGCACCAGCACCATCTACGTCATCTGAAAAACAGTCCAAACACTTGGCCCGCGTATAGTGTGAAATAGAGGCGCGCGAACCCGGTTTAATGCGCCCCATATAGCTGCGGCCTAATGCCTCCTAAATCCACTATTGTAGACACGGTAGAAGCCCAATCACCCCTTCAAATTCATGGCGGGAACCGACCAGAATATTGGGAGTGTTGGGCTTTACTAGCAAATGTTTGTCTAGTCTGTGAGCCGACTAGCTTTAGTACACTTTCACTAATAAAACAGCGGATCGCTAGCACTTGCTTAGGAAGCGCGTGTTCACTATCCATTAGCGCAGACCATAGAGTTAATATAACTCTATGGCGCAGACAGAGAAATGCCCCCTCCCCCCTTCCCCAGCACACACGCACCCGACGCCTAGTTTATTTAGAATGCGCAAGAACGCAGTACGCGCCAGACCCATGAAAGCAAGCAGAAGAACAGAGTAAATTTGAATCGTAAAGATTTCCAGTTATCGGTCGAATATGCAAGAAAGGCGCCAAGCTATATGAAGAAATGCTTATGCTGCAGTGAGTAAGCACGACGAATTTTGAAAATGAGATTAGTCATGACTTAAACTATAATGGTTGTTTGTAGAGCGTAAGCATTAGTCTGTACGATAAGGATGGTGTATGTATCACAGGTTGCCACGAGCATGGTCGGTATATTGCCTCCATAAGCAGAGCAGTCTACGTGTTTAAGAGCTACATGCTATTCAGTCTCTCTTGAAAGGTTCGTTCACACTAAGCCGTTGCCGATACTACTTGGCATGGTACCACTTGTGTTCAGGCCTTTCAGACGTGTTGTGCAAAGCGCTGGCATTTGTAAATCGCTAAGGATCTCCGTGCTTTGCCACGACGGGGGAGCAAAATCTTCAACGTGATGGTAGTACGGAAAACCAGTACCGTGTTAAACGGAGCCTTTCCCTTCAGTTTATCTCTTGCTTGGATAGTTTGAGGAAGTGCATTTGTACATTTTACATACATAAATTTACCCTTGGCGTTGTCACAATAGAGGGATTCGTCGAATCCTACATATTAGAGAGTGGTGATGCAGATAAATATATATTTGTAGATATAATAGGGATCTTCGGAGAAAGTGAGCTTGCGGATATATTGTTTGTGTCCTCATCGACTGGCTAGCGGAGGGAAGAGTGAGAAAAGGCGTGTGGTATTACAAGGCCGAGGCCTCCACCGGTTTGCGCTGCCACTGACTGTGTGCTTCCTTTTCAAAAGAAAAACTCAGCGCGATACAAAAAAGGAGATGGACACTCCTTGTCAGAAAGCGAATCAAACCGTCTGTGATTTCTTTTCGCTCGCGATCAGCTTCCTCAATTTCACGATCAAGCACCATCGGCACATTGTTCTTTTTCGCTCTCTCTCTCTCCCTTTCCGATGCCTTTTCTTTCCTCTCATACCCTCTTGCCGCTGAATTGTCGCCTTCGCGGCAGGAGCAACAAGGCGGAATTGAATTTGTCACTCGAAGAGTTCTGGGGAGATAGGCGCTTTGATCTCAGGGTTACGTATTGATTAGATTATCTGCTATACACTCAAAAAATGTTTTCCTTTCCCACGAATGGCAGAATACGCACAGCGATGCTTGGCGTTTATGGTAGATAAATCGTTACCAAGGAAACAATAGGGATTTGATGTATGATGTTTCTGCTTAATTTTAAAGTCAATTGCTCGGCGAAGTCGGAAGGAAGTTGCCCAAAGGGAATTGGATAAATTGGATTAATTTCACATCGAATACTTAACCTTTAACTAAGCAGACACGCGTGGTTATTTTAACTTCATTTTGCTACCAGTAATGTATACAGACCACATAGAGTAGCATTTTATGTCGCAGAGAAAGGGTTTACGTTAGGGAGGGAAGTTACTTAATTTATAGTACTGAAATCCGCCCAACAAATTGATGGGAAATCTAATTTATAATCACATATGACAATAAAGAACGGGCTTCTTTAAGGCTAAATTGATATACGTCAATGGTACTGCTGTTCTTTAAAATGCCTTAACAAAACTTCTACCAGCAGTTTAATTCATCTCATGCTTTTATGTTTACATGATAAGTCATAGCCTTAACAAACCAAATTACGCTTTTATTTGTAATTGCATCAGTAACCACGAATATGCCATATGTATACACATGCATACAAACTTCTTAGAGAATGAATCGAACCAACATATATCTGTATATAATAACGTAGGATAACAATTAAAGCCATATTAGGCTCATTACACCTATTTCAGAAATATCGTTTTGTTGATTTTGAAAAAAAAAATTGCAGTTGGATTTCATCCCATGTATAGGATTGAACGACTATATTATGAAAGTAGTGCATGTACCTCGTTTCTCGTACAATTTGTTTTACCATGATTATTCAATGTTTTTGTTTTCAAGGTTCTTAATAAATATCAACAATTATCTGGAACTGCCATGACGGACAGAGTTGTATATTTGCAAAGTAAAACGGTCTAAGGCCGCTATACGGGTCTGTAAATATGCCTTTTCTATGTTAATTAGAGCACCGTGCAGAAAGACATGTAGCGTATCGGCAGATTAGGCATTAGGCGTGTCACACAATAAGTCAATTTAATTACACATTATGTATACAGCTGCATCGATGTTTTAATCGAATATTTGTCTTACTTGGTCAGAGTACACCCAGGTCTTGTTATTGGTTGATACACTTGTATGCTCTATGTCTGTCCGGCTTGACTGGTATGCAGCATATGAGCACCACTGGCAATGAGTGGTGGGAAGAGTCTATAGTCCTTTTCTCACTGTCAAAAACTTTGCTTAGCCCGGCAATTGCGCCTCCTCGTGCGTGAAATACGAGCATGGATTATCATGAATATTCAATACTAAGAAGGTCCGGGGTTGACGAAAGCAAGTGAGAACGGGAGTGATTTTTCTTAGCCCCTGTTTCGTCGATAGTACGGGACTAAAATTCACTGTGAGAAAAGGGGCTAAGGAGAGTCCGGAGGTAGGGATAGTACGGGACTAACGATAGTACGGGGCTAAGAAATCATAGTGAGAAAAAACTATATGTTCGATAGTGAGAACTCCACTTGTCATAGCCCACTGTCCCCTCTCTGTCATGTGTCAGATACATTACTGCTACCATGGCTACAGTCTGATGTACGGTTTGCCAGACCTACCAATCATGAATGTACAGACCATTCACACTTCAGCTGCCAGACACGCGCCAAGAACTTTATAAGTCTGTTTCTCCGACTATAAAAATGTGATATTGGCTTCCGGTTCCAACTCGCATTACGTGTACAATGCCACCATCTGCATAAGATTGGTCTCATATTGGTCTTATGAAACCCGTAAGATACTAAACTCACCATGTACAAAGATACCTCGGCCATCAGATGCAAGAGAGGTTAACATTAAAAGGAATATACTGTACTGGGAAGACAAAAAAGCCTTCAAACCATGCAAACAGGTGATCGTGAGCAATCTTGTTACCAATGGCCTCAAATTCAGGTATTGCCCATTTTAGAAACTTACTGAAAGTTATTTGCCCCCAAATGATCCATATTGGAGTTATTAGTGATTAAATCACAATTTCTCAAATTGTTGGGGCGAAACATTTTGAGGATTTGTTATTTAATCACTAATTACTACAAATATGGAATATTAGAGAGCAAATAACTTTCGGCAAGTTTCTAAAATGGACAATACATGAATTTGAGACAGTTGGTAAGAAGATTGCTCACGATCACCTGTTTGAAGGCTTTTTGTCTTCTCAGTACAGTATACTCCCTTTCAATATGTTACAGAGCACTCCCCTTAATCATTGTGTAGCATCCTCCTCTAATCATTGTTTCTTAACTGTAAGCGCGTAGATATATTTACTAAAATACAATTATGTGTTATGGTGATACATATGTATCACAAGTGTATGACGCATTTGGGACAGATAAAGTGACATTTCATGGGGAAAAGGGGGTATGAATAAACCTGTTTCAGTCTCCCCGGTGTTTAATTAAAAAAATAACAACACATATCCTCTATTCGTTTTCTTATTACAGGACTTAAGTTACCACCTTGATTAACCTTAATTAGGTGGGTCATCCGGGATCGTGTTTTTCAAGTTATGTGGTTGCTAATGGCAACATGTGCACAACATTGATGCGAGTATTCAAAGAATAAATGTGTATCTCAGCCAACCTTTTGGCATTATTCATGGAATGGCACATAGGTATCGTAGAATGGAAACCAGTCATTTCTTGTTCCACAGAGGAAGCCAAGTCCTTGTAGATCGCCCCCGTCGTCTTTTCATTAGACGTAACGACTCCAAGTTATTCAAGCCAACGATCACGGCAGCGGGCATCGTACGCGAATCTAATAAACGATGATTTGAGATGCGTATGTTTCAATCTATCGTATTCAATTTTGACCAATCAATCGTGCTGGTACACGACATTTACGAGCTTGCGTCTATCTGTGGCATCGACCAGAGAGACAGCATGCCAGTCGCATTATGATCGAAATGCCATCTGAATCAAACACGGGCGGTAATAAGAACTGCACTCTTCCATATGATGAGAGATGTATATCATATCGTATATATCAGTGTCGTCAATCCCCACCGGAACAACAAACAGAAGAAGGTGGGGAGGACGAAGAAGTAGAAGAAAAAAAGAAGAAAAGGAAGCTCAAGGAGGAAAGATTGAGTTCTATTCAGAGGATATTTAGCAATAAGCGAAGAGGAAATCTTTCGTAGGGATGTCAAGGCGTGAATGGATTATTAATGTATAACATAGCGACTGAGACAATGTCAGTGAGAGGGTTATGCAGTCAATATTTTTAGCAATACCACTCTTTATAATAACAACCATCACTCCATCGATAGCACTGTGCATTTAATGCTACCTGATTTTTTTGTTTTTCTTGGTATAATTTTTAAAGAAATATTTATTTTTATTTTTTTTTCTTCAAATCAATGTGCGAATCAAATGTTATCTACTGGAAAATGAATAAAGTGTGTTTAACTGAAGAACAGTACATTTAACAAACTAAGACATTCCTCTGCATGTTACCGCGCGGCTTTCTATCTTTGGTACAATAGTTGGAAAATTGATAATGATAGGAGGTGACATTCTTGAATTCTTTCGATTTTTTTTCTTAGTAATATAGGTGCCATTCTGCTTCATTCGTATTGACAAAATCTAAAGAGAAGAAGGATAGTAACACTTACTATTTGTAGATCGTCGAGAAATGTGTAGATCTTCCGTACCATATCGGCAGCCTTATGGTCCAGCTTATTCGTGAAGGCGACCGCTAGTATATCACTCTCCATCGTGCTCCTTCTCTTCCTCTTCCAGCCGTTGACCTTGAACCCGCTGTTGCCCCTCTTCACCCCTAGCATCCTGATCTCGTCTTCCCGCTGAGCTTCGCCTACCTGGATCTGTTCCAGCTTGCTGAGTGAAGGCAGGAAGTCCTTCATGGACTCCACCACCCGGAGCGCGTCCCGGTACAGGCGATTCGCGGGGGAGTCCATCTCGTTGCCAGTGACCCCCGCTGCCACGGCGGCGACTTCATCCAAGGGAGTCTGTACCGGGGAGCCGAGCACCAGGGCCGACCAGCCGAGCAGAGCGACCAGGCACAGCAAGCCATCAGCAGCCGTGGGCATCTTGTGGACTCCCGTGGGCATCTGGGCGACCCAGAATACAGTCTCTACGGCCTTCCTGTGTCGCTACTCCTAGCTAGGCCTTCCAGATGAGACGAACACTTTTCGGTAACAATTCTGGGACGAGACTAATCCGTCTGTAGTGGAGTCGAATACGAGTTTTCGGACGAGGCTATCACGTGTTTATCCCAAGGAGGTTGATGCAGAGTTCTTCCGCGTATTGACAGGGGATGGGCAGTCGCCGGAGGGCGGGCGTTAAGCCTGCTACGTGGCCGGGCGACACGGAATACTTCGGCCAGCGATGATGTCGCTTGTTTTGCCGCTGTTCGTCGATTAGTTCCTCTGAAGTGTCGCGTGCACTCTGGCCGGGAAACCCAAGGTGGTTCTGCAACGAAACAGAAGACAGAATGACTATTGATTCTCGGCTTAGCCTCGACACGTAACGCTGCCGCATTTGCTAGCGGGTCGATGTTTTCTCAAACGTTTAGAAAGATAAAAAAAGGAGCAAATTTGTGCTTCCTCGTTGGGCGCTTTTACCCACTCCCCATCTCGATCTTAATGAGCTCATACGTAGAAAGGTTTCTCGATAATTATGACTTGATGTGTACCAATACACGATTGGCAATAAATTGCTGGTGTAAATTTGTTTTCAGCAAAGCAATTTTCAATGTTATCACAGCCCAATAATCAATGACGTTCAGTCGTTCACTCCCCTCATGGACCCTATGCGCTACACCACATTATTAATGAATACGTCTAACATTTAGCAACGAACTCTGTATGCGCACTGTCCTTGTATTGTATCCCAAACATTACACACACACATCTAAACATTTTTATCTTGCACTTAGTTTTGGAAGTGATATGTAAATACAATTTACAGGCTAATAGTATACGCAATAATCTAACATTCGGCTGTCCATTTTTCTCTCTCTTTATCTCTCCCCTCCCCCTTCTATACATATATAAATATATGTATATATAAATATATATGTATATATATATATATATATATACACAATATATACATATATATATATATAGAGAGAGAGAGAGAGAGAGAGACAGAGAGAGAGAGAGAGAGAGAGAGAAAGAGAGAGGGGTGGGGGGAGGGAGAGAGAAAATAAGAATATATGAGGTAGTGATGGCGCTGGAATTGTAATGTAATGTAAATACAACAAATTTATGAAGACAGCGGAGACAAAAAATATTTCAATATTCCGGTCAGAAAGGTCTGTGACCGAAATATTAACACACACACTCTGTCTGTCTGCCTGTCATTGTATGTGCATACGTTTGTCGTTTGTTGTGTGAATTCGTGTGTGGTGTGTGGTGTGTGGTGTGTGTGTGTGTATGTGTGTGTGTGTGTGTTTGTATGTATGTGTGTATGTAGATGTGTTTATACTGGGAGAGGGGTGGCAAACATGCAGAAAAAACACAAACGAATCAAACGTTCTTTTTAATAGCATGAGAACAATAATTAACGATACGACCATTATCCCAGATTTTCCGTTTGAGTTGCAGACGTCAATCGTAGCATGCTTAGTCCAAGCACTAGTATGACCGACCCCTCCCCCTCCCCTTCCCCCCCCCCCCCCTCCCCCACACGCACCCTAATTTGTCGGCTCCCGCCAAGACATGCTAGCATGGGTTCATCGCGCCACGAACCGGTCTCTTGGTGGTCGTGGCAAACGAGACACGGTCATCGGTCACGCATATACAATTGGCGATAGCCCCTATACGTAGCAGAAGGGCAGTGCGCCTGGTCAGATAACAGGGATGGGTCAAGGAAGAATACTGGGCTAAACAGTCGGAATTTAATTACTTCATTGGTATTATGTATAGGGAGGATGTAGGCAATAACCCCGTATCTCGTTGAAGAACCGTTCTTCCTATCGAAGAGAATAATGAAGAGAGATAGAGACAAAAAGGAGAAAGAATAAGTATACATTTGTTATATGCATTACCCTAAATGTGTTCAATAACCCATTTTCTAAAGTGCTTGTCCAATTTTATAAGTGTCAAGGCGCACCAGTGGTATATAATGATATCTAATGATAAACTAGCAAAAGAATGGACACAATTTCGTTTAAAATTGAAATTACCCCAGGAAGCCCTTTCATTAAAATAGCAAAAATGATGCGATCAATATATCTTATTCAAATGTATATGTAATATAATTTGATATTTGAAAGTATACTTAGATATCATATCCTCTCGTTTATTTAAGTATTATCCATTCAGAGAGACAACACGGTTATCCATTATGATTTGCCATGGGTTCATTATTATAGTGATTTTGATTACACGGTATCCGTGTTAGTATGAATGCAAGTGATAGCAATGGCGATAGGCTTCGCAGTGATTACAGCAATAATTATTCATCAATATTTGTAGCGTGAAGGGAAGAAAAATAGCTACTAATCAGATTGTACTATTTATTTGTTTAGGTTCTTTAATGTTATAATCACTTAGAGAGATTTTCAAGTATCGGTCATTTAATCTCCTCATTAATAGTCGACGTATTCCCTCGTTAACAAATGAAATACAGTGAAATGGCGGACAAAAGTGCATTTGATAACAAACAGCCGCAGCGTGAATCAATGAATCACTACGATATGCATTGTGCATCGTCAGAATTAAAGTCGCCTTGGTCTCTGGTGAATGAGAGCCCACTCATTGCAATTCGCAGAGACGAGATTGCACCGATAACCGACGTCTCTCCTGAAACGGATTAAGAGGGCCATTCATCATCATCTTTCCACTCTTATTAGTTGTTTGCAATATCACTTTCCCGATGTAAATATTGCTGTATTAGCCGGAACACTGCCTCTCAGAGGAGCCAGGATGTAATTTTTATGTCGCAAGAGAGAATGAGCAGGGAAGAGCAGGAGCAGTGAATAGAGTCTATATTTGTACTTTAATAGGAAGGTTTCTGTGTCTCAGAAGGCTTGGTGCCTAGAAGACTTTGATGAATTTGATCAATCTTATCTAAGAATTCCACAAAAGGGAAACTCTTTGGACATTCCATAGAGCCGGGGATTAATCGAGTTTTCAGTGTGTTGGATTCGTGAGATGATATTGATAATGGAACGGAATCATACGGCCGGTGGTAATCATTGTTCATTATGCTTGGAAGAGTAGATTAAACATAAAGGTAAAACCATAAGATCACAGACAAGAAGTCATTTATCCCCTTGGTAAATCAAGGATATAATGCAACTCAAGAAATAGTCATCCATAATTTCATTATTACCTATGGATCTCTTAATCTAATGCCCGTGTGATACCGTTTTCAGGCTGGACAGCCTTCTGTGGTCAACCATGACGGGTCGGCATCGGTCACTCATTTTTCCAGTTAACGCTCTCTGTCCACTCCACCGGGTTTGAACCCTGCTCTTAATCAAACAGCGAAGTCTGGTTTCCACATCCATAGAGTGCGGCTCTCCTACACATGGTCTGTCCACTTTAACGTCCTGTCCGAGACACGGAGTGTTTCTGCAACAAATATCTTTGCCTTTTTTTTTTTTTTTAGATAGGGGGGGGGGGGAACTAACACATACTACTGGCTCTTTTACCGGAACTTGTGTGGAACTCGAATTGAAAGACGAACTATCTACTAATGCGGCCAGGCTGCTGTCACTGTTATACGAGATGTTTGTCTGGACGTGAAGGACGCTTCATGCAGCTTCAGCTGTCTTGCAAATGCACATGTAACATACATACATACATGTTCTGTCAATTTCAGGAGTCAAGTTAAAAGCTTGGAAAACGTCTTCGAACATGACTTGCACGACGCTAATCTTGTCCTATTTGTAAAGATTAGTGCATTCTGGAGAATATTTTATCCCATGTTGCTCCTTCTTTCCTTGTGAAAATA
>OZ022590.1:1432414-1454914 GCA_963669155.1 Arbacia lixula | reverse complement strand
GTTATCATTCTCAATTTCTTCCCCGGCTTACAATTCTCCTCTTTTTTCCAATCAGTAAATAATGAGAAAGAGAGAAAAAAAAATAAAGAATTTAAAAGTAAGTAGACATGCGAGTATTTTTGGAGACTCTATTATTTCTTTTAAAGTATGAATGTCTAACTGCCTGGAAACCCTGCTACCAGTAGAAAATAATCGTGAACGCATGCAATGTGTATTCATAACATAAACCAGCTGTGTTCTATTGAAACATGTAGGCAAAAGGTGATTTAAAGAATCGCACTGATTTCACATCTACCATGGATACGTGTATCAGACAAAATATGAGGGTCCAGTGTTAATTGTGTAATGTTTGTAATGGACTTAAGTTCGCTTGTTGCACAATATCTGGGGTTTTTTCTCCTTAGGGAGTTGAGGATAATACAAGAATATCTCGAAGACGACAGAAGCGTAGAAATACCGCTATAAAGAAAGTGAATGGTGGACATAAAAAATGGACAGACATCAAATCGTAAAAAGCACCGACTAAAAAACCCTGTAAGACCGATCGTCCCGGAGGATGATGACAGCCAACCTCTACTCTGAATACCAAAACGACAATGATGAGGAGAAGGAGAAGGATGACGATGATAGAGTTGTGGTACATCGTTATGGTAACGATGTTATATATTGTATATTGGCATGATGTTTTCATAAAAAACGTTAACCTGCTATTTGAAATACACACAAGAGCAGCATGTTGACCGCCATAAAAGAGATTTACTCTTTATATGTCATGCGTGTATTTGTATATGATATACACACGCTCTGATATAGCAGAATATTGACTGGCACATGTGTGTATGATACACACACACACACACACACTGATATAGCATTATATTGACTGGCACATTTGTGTATGATACACACACACACTGATATATCAGTATATTGACTGGCACATTTGTGTATGATACGCACACTCTCATAAAGCAGTATATTGACTGGCACATTTGTGTATGATACACACACACTGACATAGCAGAATATTAACTGGCAAATAAATGGTTAACTCTTCATATACCATGCGTATATGTGTTTGTAAAACCCACAATTGCGCAAAACAGCATGTTGACTGGCAGATAAAAGGTTAACTCTGCACATGCTATGCATATAGTTGTTTGTATGAATTTCACATTTATCAAGGTAAAATTATATTGTCCTTTAATGAAGGTTATTTAACAATCACCGTGGAAGGTAAATCTCTTCCAACCCTTATAATTCGTTTTATGTTTGTACAGTATTACCGATTAACATGGGAAAATTCCTTGTGAAAGGCGTCATATCAAGTAACATGAACAAATCAAAAAGATTACCATTTTGTGTTTCTGAAAAAAAGGGATTTAAATTTACTTTATTTGATAGATAAAAATTCAATTATAATTTCTGGCTTCTTTGGAAAGTGGTTGAGGCAAATCAAAAATGAAATCATGAAATGTATGGAATTATACAATATTTGCTCAAAAGTTCATACAATATGGGTTCCTCAGTTTTCTCAATTAGAAACCAAACCTGTTAATATCTGGTGCCGGAATCACAAGCAGCCGCGTGGGCGCACCTTTTCTGTAGCTGTTCAGGTTAGAGCCCGGCCTTCCCCTTTTTAGAGCAGCATATTACACAATGCTTGATTTATTGGCGGTATAATTCTGTCAGGTCGATCTAGTTCCTGCGGGAAGATTTGTGTCTCTTGGTGGATCGCCTACTGAGAGTTTTAACCCTCTCAGTACGCTTAGCACACAGGTGTGTTACAAATCAAGCGGCCTTCGCATGACGTGGTATTGAGAGTGTTAAACGCTCAAACAGCTACTTCGTATACAGGAAACGAATTATGACAGATGGCTAATTGGTGAAAACATTGATGGACCTCCAGAGCTCTGTGGCCGGAAGGTCGACAAACAATGGCACATGTGGACGGATGTCCACCGTGTTCGCAGAAAATGAGGCTTGTTAGTTTCGAGAAACAGCAGTGAGCTATAAAAGGGGACTTGGGAAAACTTTGGACAGAGACTGATGAGGACACTGTCAATTTGCATCTTAAATTGCCAGGTAGCCTACGTCACCGACGCTATGGAACAGGTCCTCTATCAGATCAGTTCTCTTTTTCTTAAAGTGTTTAACTTTTCAAAGGCTCGACAATTGCACCTTTGTATTATGTTGATGTAAGCGTACCTGTACAGACACACACCCATACATGCCTTAGGGCTTACATATTGATACTTAGACCTACTGCCTGAATGTAACGCAAGTGTATGGACTCTTCGCAACATTGACTCTTCTCCTGAAGTCACATTATGAGACATGAATTAAACGTCAAAATGAGTCAAATGCCTCACAGGCTTAGATCGCTACTTGGTAGCATGTACAGGTGTAATAAGCTGAATGCAATTTCAAACATCAAGCCCCGTGCGACTTCACCATTTATAGTAAAGAATTGCCTCTCCTCGTCACATATTATCATTAATACAGTGCTGCCATCCGAATCATGCATATGCATAAATCATCTCATAG
This sequence comes from Arbacia lixula, assembly GCA_963669155.1. Taxonomy (NCBI): domain Eukaryota; kingdom Metazoa; phylum Echinodermata; class Echinoidea; order Arbacioida; family Arbaciidae; genus Arbacia; species Arbacia lixula. The sequence continues at coordinate 1,452,367 of OZ022590.1, read as the reverse complement.
CAGTGCGAACCCGCTAGTTAACCCTTTCGAGGCAGATATTCGGTTAGTCTATGGAATCTATGTGTATTACTTGTGCATTAAGGCAAATATGGCTATCAAAAACTTTTATGAGAGTGTTGCATTAAAAGCCCAGACAAATCAATAGCATGTGCGTTTAGATTTTTCTACAATGATAGTCACCACTTGTAATGTCATTTAAAACAAGATATTCATAAATTCTGCACACGTTACACTGATAATAGGGTAATACCGACGAATTGTATTTGACTTTCTCTGGGCCTCTGGTCCTGAATCTTGGAGCTCGACTTTAACCATGTTAACTGGTATGAAAGATTAAGGCGTCTGTGTGTGCACTTACGGTCCTTCGTTTCAAACGCCGCGGGATAAATCAAAAGGTATTTCCATCTCTCCGGGAGCGTCAGCGGATCCCAGCTAGTATCAGTCACGGTTTCATCTCGATCTAACATCTGATAGAGCCCTCAAACATTTCCGAGGATGCTTGTGCGAGCCATTGAATCAATATGGTAAGTCAGTTTATCCCCAAGATTTTAGGACAAACAATTGATATTTCTGCAAATGTTTTATCAATTCAAATTGAAGCACCAGGGATTCGGAACACATGATATGATTGGTTTAAGTATATAAACCGAATTTCATTCCTTCTTTTAAACCAAATAGATATGAATAGGAGAGATGACAGAAGCATTGCAGTCACGATCGTACAAGCTAGTCTTACTTCTTTGATCGGAAAATTTAACGTTCTTTATCTTTTTCTTTCTCTGTCTTTTATGGTATAGTTTTTTTCAGTTGGCCAGTCAATTAACAACGAAACACTACTTCATCGTTATGAATGCTTTGACTTCCGGCGCTTTTTTCCCAAAAGAAGTGTTTTTTTTTATGAATATAATGAACATTGACAAGGCATAACAAATACGTTTTATTCATGAAGGCTACTTTTATTTTTGAATCTTGGTATTTATATTGGATTTATTCCCATGATACACATAAATTCACACTGGCATACAGAAACACATATTTCGACACAAATATGGCCAGTGTATTGCTCCAACTTCTCTTTGAATGAAATGATGCTTTAAATAATTATACTGTTACCATGATTACTATGATTATTTGATTCAAGTACTGATTAAGTACCAATATAGTGCAATATCTCAATGAGGGAGGTTTGGACATGGACGACTCGTGATGACGGCGATTCGAAGTTTACATGTCCGTTCGGACCCAAGATTGGTTTTGTCTGGTTATCCTTCGCCTAGTTTTCCCCACTTTGTACTATACAAAATATGTTGACTTTTATATCTGATCCCATACGCAGTTTAATTACGATATAGCATAGTGTATGAATATGATATACATATGGATGTTCAGGTTATTGAATGCATTTTTTTGTTTAGATACGTACATTCACTTATGTGTAATTATGTCCAAATGTTAACGATCTAAGATATTTCAATTGTAATTCTAAATAGCACATTAAAAAAATGAAGAAAATTTGAAATATGAGACTTGAAAACAAGGCCAGGAGAAATTGGTAACACAATGTGTTTATGTCAATTAACCTAACCAGAGGGAGCATACTTGATACATATCAACGGCAATCAACTGCTTCACATTATTCTCCATTACAATGCCGTACGGAATATCCCAGATCCATACATTGAATCGTTAATGTCCTCCGCTCATGACTCAAATGGTTCTCTGTCGTATCGACCACTGGCTAATTGGCAAATATATGACTTTTGATTGATGATAACCATTTGAAACTAAACACGACCTTTCCAATTTCCGAGTAAATAATGAGTTCTACACGGGTTTTCGCTTTTTCAATGATAACTTGGTTTGAGCGATAATTGGAATCAAGTAAAAACACGTATCATATGAATAACAGATATATATTAACTTTAAAACACAAACTATATATATATATATATTCCAATGTTACTAGCCATTGTATGACTGTGTTTCAATCATTTGAAGGCATGTTTTGTGGCTAAAACACTGATTTATGATATTAATCTTCTTCTGATAGAGTTAAGTGGTTTATACGGTGTTATCTTGTGCTAAGGAGCGTCTAGACGTCTCATTAATGGCTCTGGTTAATGCGCCCGTGACATTTCAAGGCAAAACTACTAACAATTTCATGAATGAGAAATTTGCAAGCATTTACGTGTTTTTCCATCTCTTTAGCTTCCGCTCTTTTCTTCCTTTGCTCAGTCTGAAGCTTACTTCTTACCCATACTTGACAGCCCACGCAGTCCGAGAACCACGACGTGATAGAGAGTACCGAGCAAAAGAAATAGTACAGAGCAAAAGAAATGAAAATGTTTTGAAAACTCACCTTCAAACTAACCCAGTGCTCTTTGGAATGCCTTCTCTGTAGGTGCGGCCTTTTTAATCCACTGCTTTTCTCGCGTCTCTCGAATCGTCTCACAGAGCTGTCGTCTATATGCCTCCTTTCTGCGTGCACGGTGCGCCTTTGGTGACAATAGTTTCTGAACCGCCCGACGAACTGTGGCACTTTTCCTCTTCCCGTGCTCTACCGCTCTCTTCCGACCTTACCCACGTACACACACACCCGCACCTACACCAGACACACACACACACGCACACACACACACACACACACACACACACTCTCTCTCTCTCTCTCGCTCTTTCTCTCTCCCTCTCCCTCGCACACAGGAGGCGGTAACGGAGAGAAAACTCACACACCTGTGAGAGCGAGATATGCCGAGGCGAGCAGACTGCGCAGCCGCACGAGTTGTGACGTCAGGGAAACGATAGCCAAGCAAACACCAAGGAAGTGCGCGCCCATACGCCGAGCCGCCAAACTCATGGACTATGACGTCATTCATAGAAAGTAGCAACTGCCAGTTTGGTTGCGCCAGAGCTCTCTACAAAATACCACATAGAAGGAGTGTCGTGCAGTATTCATGTATAGATCTAACCGCATGATGATGTATTTTAGACAGACTCTCATACATGGAACACCTCTAGACACAGACACAATTTCTTAAGGAATCGTTTAAAGCATGCATTTACTTTTTGCATTGTTACATTCATGTTTGATCAAAGCATTTCTAAATTCGTACTCCGGCTAGGCAAATGGTAGGGGTTAGACGTATGGAAGGTATTCAATTTGCGTATCATTTTTGCTGAATTAGAGCTATTTTTATCAGCAAAGACATTTGAGAAATCATTAATCATTTTACCCAGTATTATCACAAGGACACAATGCACAGCCTATTCACTCATATGTTTATTCGAGTGACCTATGGATTTGATTTGTCATTCCGACATTGAAGATAATCGAATCATTTAAATGGTATAGACGTGACCTTGCTTTTCAAGTCATTGCAAAATTTTGTACGGTAAAGTTGTCGCCTTTTTTTTTCATTACATTCGCTTTAGATAAAAACCCTTAACATTATGTTAACGTTGTTCTGGAGCAAACGAATATTTACGAAGATCTTAACCTAAATAAACAAAATCCAAATTGTTAAGTGAACATATTAATGCATAAATATATTCCAATTGTACCTTTTGTGCGCTGGCTAGTCACAGTCTGGGGCAAGAGATGGCGGTATTGTTGAGATAATAGTTATCATGGTTATGGTGCTCCATCGGACGAAATACACATCTTGATATGCCACCCTCCAGCAGTATGCCGATGTTCAGTAGATTATGACATAACAATCATTTTTTTTTACGTTATTCTCTGCAAAGTTTCACCACAGAAACTGTTTCCCTATTTTCCTTAGGATATATGTATTTGCTTATTACACTTTGTCCTTACACTTTTAGTAATGCCCCATCTGGAATTAAATACAGCAAAAAAATTTAAGATCCCCTTAAGCAAAATAGTATAACGTTTTATCGAAGAGGTTTTGGGAAAAAATAATTTGTCAGGATTGACCAACTTCTGTTTGAAAATCACATTCTTTCAATGAGTCATGCATGAGTGGGCACATTTTAAAGGCAGAAATGTAATTTTTCAAAAGTCACAATTGTTAATGCCGTTTTAACAGTACATTTCGGCAGTTATTGTGCGATTTTAAAGTGTATTCACTCAACTATGACACGAAAGTAACTTCTTATGTTTGCATAAGAGGTCATGTTACATGTTTGTCAAAATATCCAGATGTTTATTTTTTCACAAAAATAAACTCACAAACTCAAAATTATTTGTTAAACGGTGCTCACTCAACCGGAGCAATGGGTTAATTGTCGGGATAGATGTAGGTGCATCGATAGATGGATGAAAAACAATGAAAGGACATAAATTATGCACCAGAAATGGAATTCATCAAAAATCCATATGACAGAATCTGAAAATTACCCTTGTGACAAAAGTGCCTTTAAAATTTTCCCATTCATGCATGACTAATTGGATTAATGTGATTTTCACACAGAAGTTAGTCAATAAGTTAAAAAACAATCCTGCAAAATTATTTTGCCCAAAGCCTTTTAGATAAAACGATATGCTTTTTTCCTTAGGGGGGGGGGGGGGGTAGTTTTTTTTTGTTGTGTTTAGAATGGGCGTAGTGAGATAAATCTTTAGTAACGTATCAAGTCCAAATTTTCTTTTGAATCTATTTGTCAGGAAATTAAAAATTGTATTCGTCTGTATCGAGAAGCAAGTGCACTGGTATAGGTTAACCTAGATGAAATTAAATTAACTGAAAAGAGAATAAAGTTAATGAAGACATGAAAAAAAATCATCAATATATGATGACATACATTTATATGTGAATAAATGCATTGTTATAGGCAATGTTACGATGACATTTATTATGATCACCAGTTTTAGTCTTTCATACCACAAATACACTACTAATATGCTCGCAGCTATTATCATGCAGTGCCCGGACATGACGTGCCATACAAAAGAGGAAGAAATAAGTAAAAAAATATCACTGATGCTTAATATGTTACGCATTGCGGATTTAAATCGCTCTTGATAATCGTTGGGTCTCGTTTGTCTTGCGAGACAAACGATTATCACTAGCGAATATCAATTATTTTCAAACAATATTTGTTTGTTATTCGTTAATCTCTTCCTCGATTTCTTCTTATTTAGTTTTCTTTTCTAAATCAAATATATGCCGGCTTCCTTTCTTTTGAAATGATTTACTTTGATTATTTAATTTCATCCATTATGTGCTATCAATGTCTTCTGCTTCTTCAGTCTTTGTGTGTTGTTTCTAAGTGATCATTTCCTGACTTCTTTTTTACCGGCTTTGCCTTTGTATCTTCCTTCATCTATTATTTTCTATCCTGTTCTTTGGCATTTTCTCCCTATTTAAGTAAAGAAATATGAATAGAACATGGTGGAGGTGCCAACCCTGACTGCGGGACACCGCCTAATGATTGCTTCAGGCATTTGTACACATCTTACCCATGCCTCCACATATCAACATTTATACCCACACACAAACACACAGACACACACACACACACACACACACACACACACACATAAATATATACATGCATAAACACATGCAAAGATACACAAACAAACATTCACACAGCTTTTCTGGCTGAACATAAATATTTCATAGTTACATGTTATTACAGAAAAGGGTACAATATGTCTCCAAAATAAACACTTGAACAAAAATCGTACAAAACCACCTAAAAGAAAAATCGCTGTTCATCGCACTAAACATCTCAAATCTTACGAGGCACTAATTTATAGTTTATATGGAAGTGCTCCTTAAATCACAACAATTTATCGTCATGATTATCAAATATTGTTTCAATGCCGATGTCTTTATCATGAAGAGTCCTGTCTCAATAGACCTTGCCCTTCCATTCAGATATCAATGTTGTCATTCTCTTTCAGATCGTATTTTCCTCACTTTTATGGAGTAGTAATTAGATGAGGTGACAATGCTCCCTATATAGAAACGTAATGAGTGATGAATTATTGACCAGCAATATATCACACGCGCTTATGTCCTTGTAGCGGAGGAGAAATTAAACGCGAAGCATGTGAGTCAAGACAGTATACGAGGCGGTGATTGAGCTCTTACGTCATGTCCAACATGAAATACCGCTACTTTAACCGCACCTTTCGTCGAGGTGTGAACCAAATTTAGTGAAATATCAATCTCTGTCTCTTTGCCTCACACGTGACATCATGTTTGGTGAGTAGATATAATTAGCACTGGCTGGTTTTTGTATTTTTGTGAAGGAGCCAAGTATTATGTTGATAATATATTTCATGGTCAGGTCATGGTCTTTCGTTATCTCTTTCTCTCCCTTCCTCTGTCCGTATGTCAGTGTGTACCCCTGTCTTTCACCATCTCTTAATCTGTCACTCATGCACACACATACGTACACCCGTCCTCCCTTTCTCTCCGTATCATAGTCTTTCTGTCTCCCTGCTTCGGTCTCTCTATTTCTCATCTCTATATTCCTCTTACTCAATTTAGGAAATCACTGAAAACAGGTAAGTACGGAAAGAAAAGAAAATAGTGAATTGAGCTTGTGATGAAAGCCGAAGCGTACTTCTATTAAAAAGCAGAAAATCGTTTGGTTACCTCCCCAGGGATGCAGTCCTGGATAACCATGACAACCCCTCGTCATTCTCCCCTTTCTCTCCTCCTTCAAAAGGGTGTCATCATATCTCAGACTTACCGATGACATCTAGCTGCTGTGTTGTAAACATCAATCGTCTTATCTGGCGTTATTTGAAGCTGAAATCTAATTTTGCTGCCCGTTCTATAGTTCCTTACACGTACGATCCTTTCACGAAGTCACTGTGACATCACAGGTTGCTGGCAACGGATGCGAAGCTGTGTATTTTTAGCAACTTATTGTTTACGCGGGTACATTGGTAGACTGAAACCTTCTTTTGAGATGGAAACACTGATTAAGTTCTACCTTCTCAAAATGGTATGTACGATGTAAACATAGCAACTCTAACCTTTGGAGGTTTAAATCAAGAAATGCCACATATTTTTTTATATTGCTGTAATTTTTTTTAACATGATTCTCCTCAAAAACATCGATAGATAACTATACGTTAATTCACAATATTTATAGCACTGTATTTGAAAGGAAAACTCGATACTCTATTATATATGGACTATTTGTTATTAATCCATTCAGCACAATCTAATGCAAAGGTTGCGGAGTTTATCGGTTAATGACAGTCTTTATAAAACTCAATGATCTTTTAAAAAACATATTGCCGTACATTTGGTAGCCTCGAATACTGTCCTGTAAATTTATGCAGCAAAATTCCATGATATTCTGCCAGTCTTTACACATGTAAGCCAGCCCCTCTTATGTTGCTAATGCCACATTATTATAATAATAAAAGTGTCAGACTGAACTATGTGATTACATTCCACATATAAACACGATGTATGATCGTAACAGCGCCCTCGACTTGGTCTGAGGGGAAACATTATAGACATCGAAGACCATACTCAAGATTCAGTTGATTTACACAATCAATAACAACAATAATAATCAATAAGTTCAGGTACAAAATACGCGAATAAAAAGCAGATTCATAGTATGATATTTGATGTACCTGTTTTGAAATTCCAAATATATAGAATAGAATGTATATAGAATAGAAATATATACATGTATATCATATCATATATATAGAATAGAAAATCAATATATTACAAAAAATTAATTGCACAGACAAACATGTATTTAACATTTTGTTAAATTTTAACCTTGCACCCATCCGATCCAAAACACAAAACATGTGGTATTGTTTTAATTGTTGTACATAAGTGATCTGTAGCGCTGGTACAAACATGTTTCAATGGCTCATGATGAATGTGTGCATTTTAACTGTTAGTTAGTTAATAAACAAGTCTCCCAACACCTAATAACATTCATGACATTCCTCTCTCGAGGCAGCAATGGAAAGTGAATATGGATATTGATCACTCGAGCTCACCAACGAACATAAATGATGACTTCACATATTGAAATATGACGCACGGATTGTATCCAAATCCTATAAAGCCACGCTTCAACTGAGCTCATGCTGAAAAGAAACTACATAATACAGCTCATGTTGTTTCTTCTCCTTTCTTCAAGCTCGTTGTCGTCGCCTCCCCTTCTCTTTCTTTTCCCTTTTTTTAAATTCGTATTTCTTTATTTCTTTTCAGCCTCTTCTTTTTATCCGTCCAATTTTCTTTATCTTCTCCTCTTTCCTCTTCTCCTTCTGTCTCCTTTCCTTCTCCGTGCAAAAAGTCGAGTAGTACCGCTGAGATGAAATCTCCCCGATTGAAATGTTATTTACTGCAATCCTTAATAGCATCTCCGGCAGGCCTGGTAGACAACAGCCTCTGCCAGTCTCTACCCCGGTCTGGCAGGGCAGCTCGCTGCTCGACATCCGATAGCAAGATTTACGGGGCCTTAGCATTGGGGCCAGGGCAGGGTGTTTTATGGGGGGTTAAAAGACCACTTATTCATCATGTGCCGAGATTTTTCTGCGGGTAACTCTCTCCTGCTGATACCCACAGTGTAATTTGCATTGTATTCCTGTTGACGACCTAATTATGGAAGTCCAGGGGATTTGATAGGCGGCGGAAGGTGTGTGTGTGTGTATATATATGTGTGTGCCTGTGTGCGTGCGTGTATGTATGTGTGTTTGTGCATGTATGTGTGTGTGTGTGCGTGTGTGTGTGTGTGTGTGTGTGTGTGGGATGGGATGGGGATGGGGGGTAGGTTGTCAGTTGCACAATGGTTCTGAAACGACAGAGACTTGCTGTCATAATGTTGCTAAATATCTTATCTCACAGACACGTCTTTTGAGCAGAGTTACAGTTAAGTCTGTACATAGAGACTACAAGAAGAGATGGGGTGTGGCGTTGAATGAAGTCATCCTAATCCATTGCCTAATATCCAATGTATACACGTTAACACTAGCAATTTAAAGGCCGTATTATTCCTAAGTACCATATTTGTGTATAAGTAGATCGTCATTTTGTTATGTCATTAAGCGATAATTCATATGTTGGATTAGACAAAATCAGATGATTCTTCCTTAAAGAAAGGTTTAAGGGGAAGGTCTACTCTGAAGTTAACTTAGTTGTAATGGCAGCAGGAACACAACTAAAACATTTGTAAAGATTTGAAAACAATCCGTCAAGGATAAGAAAGTTATAGTTTGTTTGAGGCCTTAATTTTGAGACGTTATATCATTTTGTACTATTATTTTTCTCAAAAGTACAAGTGATTTTACACACATACCTCTTTGGAAATGATGTATTCCTTCATTAAGAAAGTGCAATGTATAGAACTACACAGCACATAACATATGAGAGCGCATCTCGCACGTGACGTCACAACATTAAGACTTCAAAAAATCTTAACCTTCTTATCCTTTTCACCAAGCTTTCATCAATATGTTGTTTTAAGTTTTCTGCTATAATCAAAAACATTTTGACTTCAGGGTGGACTTTCCCCTTAAATTCTTTGTGATTCGAATAGTTAAACGTGTTAAATGCTTCATATGTCATTGTCAGGCAGACTCTCTCCACCATCCTAAAGAGAGGTTATATGTTGGAATTGATTATTAAGATTTCTTTTTAGTTAGCTTGATGACAAAAAAAAATCTCTTGTATGATTTTATTTGGTTATTGATGTTTCTTATCGCTATCTTATGAAAATGGAATGAGGTATTTTGATATACTAAATAGGTAAATTTCCACTCAAACTGCGTCTGTTAATCCCCTGTATGGAACACAGGATTAGTTATGCAAGAGGTTTCATGAAAGCCAATGTATGGAGATAATCTCTTTGCTGGTCAGTGGATTTTCACTGGGTGTGACAATCCGTCAAAGAATCCATTCAAAGAGTTAACATGATCCTTTTTTGTAATTTTTAGACTGGAAAACCATTCAAAACATAGGTTAAATCATTTGTATATTATTTCCTTGACCCTTAAGGATTGTTCTCAAGAAAAAAGTTTTGCCGTTGAATGTCGTCAACGTGGCAGTCTCGTTTGCCTCGTTGGGGTGAAGAGGACGGCTCCACTGGACTCTGGCTTCTATTGTTTCGTAAAACGTGGTATATATAAACATGATATACTTCATGTACCACACGTTCATTGACCTATTAGAATCGACCTGTTAATTGTTTTATTCTGCGACCGACTTCATGGGTGTGGACTTTACCGTACTTTGTGCGACAGATTCTGTCGATCATTGTGGTGTTTGCCCAGACCGATAGGGTGGTGGTTTCGTTAGAGGTGTTAGTGTTCACCCCTAACACGGCCGATGTCTACTTGACTTCGATCCGCAGAGCGCTGAAGGGGCTGTCTACTCCAGTTCCCCTTCCATCCCACCGCTGTCACCCATGTCAAGGGGTAACCCACCCTACTCGTGACATAAATTGCAGATACGCGCCGTCGGAAACAGCCTCTTTCATCATTCTAACTTTACAGGGCTGTCGACGCGTTCCCCTGGTTCAGTGTCTCGGTGTATGACTAGCTGAGGGTGGTGGGAGCGTATGGGGGGGGGGGGGGGGCACGAACTTGCCTTTCTGACTGGACCATATGAGTCATGACACTCCCTCAGTTGAATGGTTATGCAATTAATATCTAGTGAAGGTGCGTGTCCCTTCGTAAGGTAGAGGCGTAACCTATACTTCTTCGAAACGAGCCTTCCGGCGAGGACAAATGATACAACACCAGCAACCAAAACAGCAAACAAAAATAACAGCCGTTCACAGTTTGATTCAAATACAACTCGCCAAATTCCCATTGAGGTTCTGTTTCAATGAAAGAGACATACTGGGAAAGGCTCATGACCTAGTTTTCGAAGACATATTGCAGGATGTTGAGTGGCTGTCTTCGTTACGAAACATTACGGATTCATTTCAAGGACCCTTACAAAAGGTGTCTGAGTGGAAACTGAAGATTGTGAAATTCATGTATGATCTGTCACATAAGAAGGACTGCGATATGGATTACATTTTGCTGTTTTGCCTAATTTGAGCTTTTTGAATGTTGCGAATTCAACAATAATTGGATACTGGGTAGTACCCTGTTTCTCGAGTGAGCTGTCTTAATTGCAAATTGATTAATGTCTCGTATGCTAATCTTCTCTCTCACAAAAAGCTTGCTTATGTGATAAAAACAAAGATGTATACATGTAAGCATTCAGTATATAATTGTCATATACAAAATCATGATCTTTGTGTTTTAAAATGAGACCTACGTTTACAAATATTTAGTATTTAATTCCAATATGTAGAAGTTGAAATCAAGATTAAAGATTATATTTTTTTTTAATGATATTGTAAGATCTCACCATACCCCTCCCTTTAATGTCCCCCACACACACCTTCTCTCCCTTTCTCTCTCTGCTGTCAGGCAATAAAGCCAAGGACACAGGGACCATAAATTCTCTCTCTCTCTCTCTTTCCTTCTTCCCTACTGGTCAGCCTCTATAAACAATGCACCCTTTCTCCCCCGAAATTCCTCCCTTATAGAGACTGTATTACTCACTGGGATAAACTCCACACCCAGTCCAGAATAAAGGACTCTGCTTCTATACCACCATCAGGTATAGTCGCATCTCTCTGTAGCCGCCTCATGTAGGTTTAAAGTGCTATGTCACAGAGGGACCACAGCATCATAGTAGCTATTACAACACAGCTACAACAGCTGTATTTCTCAACCATTGTGTACTATTGATATATGACTGTTCCAGATGTACATCAACTAGATTCATAGAATAAAGGATCGTGAACTTGTATATTCATCGTCTCTGCCTACATCTATATCGTCGTCTTCATCATCTGTACTATTAGTTAAGAGTCTCACTGAAAGACCACGCTACCCATCATTCATCTACATTAAACATCACCACAGTGCAGACATCTTACAATATTATATCAATAAGAACAAACCAAGGTGCTTCTTAAAGATGACTTCCCGTTACTTCCCGTTCCCGTTATTTATCACAAACACAAATAAAAAGGTCAGAAACAGTTTAGAGATATGTGAAATGTAAAACTATGATTCAGGCAAGACAAGTATATTAGTGAATTGTTGAGATGTTCTACGTTGTAGAAGAAGCTCTTGCAAATTATTAAAGATCTTTGGACCATAAAAAAATATCAAAGACTGATCTACTGATTCGAGAGACGAAACAAATAATCCTGTGAATTCCAAGTATCGTCAATGTGTTTGTTTTTGTTTAGAGCTTCTTTGAATACATTTGGTAACTAACGCGTTGTGAGAAATCATGATAAAAAACAATTATGTTTGTATGTTTACCTAAACAAATTACGGGTCGCTTGGGGACGTTTGTTGGAGTATTACGTACAACTCGCTCTTGTAAGATGCACTAATAGAAATATAAGAACGTCCAATGGTCTCCGTCCACCCAACGAGTCGCTTCTCCTATTTTGGCAGCATTATGTGTGTTAATACCACCAACTCTTGAAATAGCCTGCTTTCAATTTTACCAGAATTTCCTCGCTATCGTACATAAAATTGAATCTATCTACAATAAATACCAATGAAATGTATTTTTAGGAAAATCAATCTTTAAGGAAAGCTTTTCTGAGATGCCCTATGGCCCCTTGATATTTAGTGTCCTCTTATTTTCGTTTATGACGTTCTCTCTGAACGTAAGAACAAATATTTTTCCAAGTAAGTTCCTTGAAACATGTTCTTGTAATAATTGTAAATGTTTGGACACAATGAGAGAACTAGTCATGCTAGTGATACATGTAGTAATGATAAGATGGGCAATATAGTAATCATGATAATGGTAATGATAAGAATAATTCTAGCGATACAATAATAAATGCAATGGTATTTTCTTGCAATGTAACAACATGTTGATATGTAATTGCAATCTTGTATAAGCAACAACACGAGAAAAGTGCAAAGAAATAATCTTCATAACCTTGGCCTTAAGCTTGTCTCACTTTCATATATCATTGTAAATTGTGTATGTTATATTCAAACGAAGAACCAAGGAAGGCGAAGAGGAGATATATTATAGAGTGCTATTTTATCTAGTCAGTTATCTTTTCATCCAGAATACTCTACTTTTCATGTTGCACTTCTGCCCCAAAAACTCACCTGTAAGGGTCTCAGTTCTGGCTGACATGAGAGAATTTTAAAAAGAAAAAAAATAAATCGATCGAGTAATTTGTATCCGCGTCTTATCTCGATTACCTTGCACCCAGGACGAGACGGTCAATCACTCGGTGTATTAGGGATCCACTTAGTACCTCGTATGTGGGCAAGACTCCATGTAGCTAGGAAGATTCGATCCTAAGGCGATGGGTTCTTCAAGGAAGAGATGCTGGGTGATCGACAACATCTCACGAGGTGAGTGGCCTTGCCGTGACCGATCTTTACATTGAAGAAGCTCGTAATTTCAGTACTAAGCAGTGACCTTATTGGCGATTCCGTTCCAATTCTTTAAAGATTGAGATTTGATTGAAGACTTCCCGTAATACTCGTATACTAGATTACGTTTTTCTTGGAAGGAGAAAAGAAAGATTCGGGATATTTTTATTTAATTTTGAGGTATTGGTTTATATTAGAGCTATTGAGTGGGAGGGGGAAGTAATTGATGAATATCTCTCAAAGTGATATATACAGAAGGTGAGAGGGGCGATAGAACGAAGAGAGGGGAAAATGGAGAGAGAGCGAGACAGACATACAGACAGAAATAAAGAGAGTGTGTGTGTGTGGGTAGAGGCGGGGGGGGGGGGGGCGGTAGGCTACAGGAAAGTTAAAGGAAAGTATTAAAGGGGTCCGATGGGTTAACACATAGAGTTAAAGGTCTTTTCCATTTTACATTGGATCATGTGATCGTTACATTCAGACACACACACACACACACACACACACACACACACATACACATACACACATACATCCGTGATCGCACCTATATACAGGTATGATCACTTACTCCCAATCAGACGCGTGCCCACGTTCAGGCACACAAATTACGGCCCTTTTGGCATGTACGCCACCGTCAGATCCGACAACACAGTGTGAGATTTGAACAGGTTTATTTGCTGTTGCATTCAGCACAGGGTCATCGCTAATATAATTGGCGCTGTGTTAAAGCATTCCGGAAGTATATACACAGTTGAGATATAAGACAGATATCAATATGTAGTAAGTAATGATATGATACCCAGATATTTGACAATCGTTCATATCGGGCGGAAGCAACTATAAGATAGGCAACTATTTTGACCTTGGATTATCAAACAATATAAAGAAACCAAAAAATAACTCATATAAGGAAATGGTAAACGTAGGTGACCATGGCGACAAGGTCTTTAACATAATGTATTCTAGACAACATGAACTAGAAGAAGCAAATTCAACTATGAGTTACCTACTTATTGTGGTTGCTAAGTCAGACACATATAATCAGAGGCATGATTGGCGTAAGCGATAATAAGCGACTTTATTCAGTATCTTCCAAAAGCTTGTTAGCTTTTATTCAGTCGTTCACGTTTTATTCGAATAGCCTTTTTAAAGACTGAATATGTCTAAAGAAGAGAAACAATACGATAATTAACATTGCATAATGCGTCAATAGTCAGCATCAATGAAGCTTCAGTAAACGATAACTGGTGGCGTGCACGCAGCACTGGGGTACGGCTCCATCAGGTACACCCTATCACGCCTGGGGATTCTGGGGATTTCCCATTGGACCGCTCACAAATGATTTCGGGCAAGTGGGCATGATTTTTTGCTGGCTCCGCTCATTCAATATGCGTTTCAAAGTGTACGCCAACGCACAGTTCGCGTTAGCCGTGGTTTACTGATACTTAGCACCATTGCGCCATTGTACCCGATTGCGAGCATGATGCAATCTTTGGATGTAGCAATATGGATGGCGATTTGGGTGTGCCTTTAACTCATTCAATGCAATACAAAATACCTATATCGAAGATTTTGATGTATTCCCGTGGTGACAGTACCAGAAGATGTTAAAAAGGGGCACATCACGTGTCAAATAGGACGAAGTAATTCGGTAATGGGCACGTGCGTTGCATTCTCAATGTTCTTCGAAATGAATCTTAAATTTGTGACCTAAATGCTGTCGACTAGCACAGACTTAGACATGATAAGTGAGAATGGAGACGCCTATATCTTCAGAATGAACAGATGGCTTGCCTGCAGCCCCAGTAATGGTAGCCGTTTCGTGCGAGGTTAATGGAGAGTCCCGACGTGAAAGCGTGTTTCATATCAAATCATAAAACACCACCATCCACTCTCGTGTCGTAAAATATGCGAATATGAGCTCAATAAAAGAAAATGCGAAATGCAAACCGGGCAGCAAACATGAGCGTAATCATATTATGAGCCTTACTCCATCCTCGAAATCTCAACGAAATGGTTAGGTTTGAATTTTGAATATATGATACACGAAATTATGTATGGAGGATAAAGTTTCGAACGTTTTGAACATACGCACCGAATGGCTCCAATGATTACCCCATAATATACTGTTCTGGAAACACTGAACGTGTATGATCTGCTGATGTTTTTCACTTTTTAGAGCGATCTACACTGGTTCAATTTGCTCGGTATGGTTCTTCTTTAGCGTCGCTTCATTGAGGATCAAATTCATCGTTTTTATTAACGCGAACTGTGTATCAAGTTTATTCTTTGCAGCTGCAGCGTACAATTCTGCCCTACTCTGACAAAAGAAAGTTACTAACAAAAGAGACTTTTCTTGTAAAATGAGCAATATGTGTCTGTCACTTACATTGGGATCAGTGCAACACCACATCATGTTAGATGATATCTCGCAGCAAGATGAATATTTCATGTCCAGATTTCGGCCGTATGTAGGGAATGCTGGGTACAATCTAAGAATACCAATTACCGAGATTTGAAAAACAAAAAAAAACTTTATAATAGTTAAAAAAAACACACAATACAACATTTTTGTACCTACGAGCAGAAGTGATGAAATCTGAACTTCGTATTTATCATTGGTATTCATTACAATCATTAATTTACGTATGTGCTTAGAGCTGGACTTGATTAGTCTATTACTGTACTAAAGCATATTCACCACATCCACAAGCAATTTTGTATCATGTTCCACTATACCTTATCACAAACTGTCCTGAAGTGTACTACATTAAATGTAGTAAATTCAATTTTGTGTTTGAGGTACATCCGACAGAAGATTTTGCTTTAAAGGTTGTTGCCTCCCTTGTACTGTCTCTTTTACATATTTGTTCCTAGTTTTAATGTACAATTCCTATATTGCTATGGATACAAAGTCATACTTTCATTATTCGATTATGTTTGTTCATTATTCTTAAGTTGTGAAACAAAAATGAAAGAAATAAATTATTCAAATTACATTAAAGTGAATTAAATTTGAATCAATATATTTGCAAACTGAATTCATTAACCTGCTCTGACATGTTTAAATAATTGAATACACATCAGTGTTCCAAAATTACCTCCCATCCCCCCCAAATGAGCGCGTTTCCATAACCCAATTGTTGCATCTGCCGTATTTCCTTTCGCCTGCATCACTTACATACCGATGTAAATCACTGTACTTTCATTCCAATTGGTTTACTTGACAATCCCATGCTCTTCATATCTGATCACCAGTTTGAATTGGGTCAGACATTTGCCATGATCGCTACGACACCGATCTATCTCTGCGTCCATCTATCGTTACCTCGTGAGATGAAACCTTACAGATACAACACATGTCAATTGGATAGAAAGGAAATGACCAATGTGATGGATCAGATTAGCAAGCAAATGAGATTTAGTTATTTAGTTATATGAGCTGTGTTATTCTTGCAGGAGTCAATTCTCAACTGACTTGACCGATTGACATGCACATCCATCGCCACGAATCCAGGACGAGGTCGTTGAATATTCCAGTGCGTCATGTTCAACATTATAAGCTTTGTCGTCATTAACTCAGTGCGTTGCCATTTTTTCCACAAACAATATTTGGAAATATCCATGATTGAGCGGCTCTTATTCCCCTGCCATTACTGGAAATTCATTTTCCTTGCAAGGAGCTGACATATAAAGCGCATACATATGGACATATCACACTAGTACACCAATTGTACTTTATATGAGTATCACGAATGTGTATAATGATCTAAAAATATCCCTTCAACCAATGGAAAGAAGCGTTACATTTTCAATTAATATTCTACACATTCATTATGGCGACTTTAAGTCAGACATAACGGTAAACATACATTATCAAGTAACGTCAATATACTGAGACGATTGAATATACTGATTTTCATGAAATTCCAGGGACATTTCTCCTCATAGACATTCACAAAGCATTTGATAGCGTTACTCACTATCATTTACTGAAAGTGTTGAAGAGATTATATCAATGGAAAGTTTACTGAATTACTGGCGTGCCAGAAATTTACGTTTGGTTGGAAAAATCTATGTTGTGAAGTCCCTATTGTTTTCACACCTTTTCGGTTTGCTCTCTTATGATTCATGATAGGTTTTTCAAAACCTTGAATACAATTTTGCATAATTTTCTTTGGAGCGGGGGAAGGAATAGGGTCAATAGAAAATATTCATGTTACAGTTACTCCTGGGATGGCCTACAAATGATAGACCCAGCTATTTTGGCAATTTCACCAACGTTAACTTTGGTCAAATTGCTTCATGAATAAGAACATGGCAGTTTGTGGAGACGTATGGAAATCTGAGTAGAAGTTTTCTCAGGTAAAATATATTTTGTGGATTACGTACGCTCCAAGGTTAATCAAGTAACCCTTAACACACTTAACACATCCATTGAGGTCCTTCAACCTATTCAGTAAAAATGTGATTAAAAGCGAATTTGGTTTTAATTATCTTGAAATAGGTGCACGGCAATCCTTGTAATTCAATAAGACTAGAATAAATCAAAACATTACCTCAAATACGCTGACTGGGTAAAGAAAGGAATAACTCGTATCAACAATTCATTAAGTAGTATTATTTTAAAAGTCTTTGAGTAGACTATGCTATAATTTATAACAAGATTAATCAGATAGGCGGAGGTATAATTTCTTAAGAAACATTTCAAAAGAGTGGCTCATTTATTCACAGCTGAATCAATATACACAACGACTATAAATAAACTGATGAAAACTCGTAAGGGCCCGAAAAATGTGTACTATTGTAATGATGGAAGAGCCTGCTCCTGAGAATCATTCTTATTGGAATGAAAAAAAAAAACCCAGTCCATATAATGACGATTAGACATGTGTGTGGGAAGCTGTATAGTTTACTTCTTTACTTAGTTTCAGCGACATTGCTCTCTTCTTGCTTTGGAAAATACATGCGTACTTTTTAATCTTCCCAGACGGTACAGTTATCTTCTTGTGTTGATAGCGGAGTTCGCCGCTACCAGAGCATTGGAAGCCACATTAATTCTAAAACATCGTAAAAGAACAGACTGCACGACATTGGCTGTAAGTTGCGATTCATTGTGTATACCATGTGATGCCTTGCATATACAGTATAAACCCCAAATGTACATGATTACATAGTATTGAACATGTGTTACTGATACGCAAATTCACTCAAGTGTGAATCAAAACAATTCGATCCGGCCCCTTATAACCCAAATAGTTGGATAAGAAATCGACTGGTTTCCAAGCAAATTTGGTCAAGTATCCTGATCTCTGTGGAAGGTGATGAGGCTACGTAACATGAAAAAAGTTCGTTTATTTATGTAGTACATTCATTACATTATCCATTCATTCGTCCGTTCATGTTGTTGAAACGTTTCATCAATTTATTTCTGGTGATCGCCTACATCTAAATCACATATCTTCATTTCATTCACGAACAATGCATCGAGTCACCAACTAGAAACTGTTATAGTGCATAAATCAGCCCATCCATTTGTCAACAACATTACATTTGTTCTGTGTGTTGAGAACATTACGTAGCATTTTATTGAAAGGGCTTGCTGGGGTAATTTCAATTTACAAAGATTTTTTTTCGTTCATTTACAGGATGGAGCACGCTATCCTTACTACTGGGTGTATGCCTAAAAATTCTTTGTAAATTGAAATGACCCCAGAAAGCCCTTTCACTAAAATCCAGCCGAGTTGTCCCTAAGGCGGACTACTTATGAATATTAATGAGTCAGATGAAATGAGACTCTTTCGGTATTTGTCACCATGTTGTCGTGTCTTGACCCGTGAACTAGAAATAGCTTGCGTGGTTAAGTCGCTGCCCGGTAAGCAGTAGATTGCAGGTTCGAATCCCGTCTGGTTCCATGATTTTTGTCTGACTTGTTTTTCGTTCATTTACAGGATGGAGCATGCTATCCTTACTACTGGGTGTATGCCTAAAATTTCTTTGTAAATTACGTAGCATGTTCAGTCAGAGAACAATGCAGTGGTCACACTCGAAATCAGCAGCCCGATTAAACCAAAGCACGTTTCTGAACTAGCACATGTCACATCACGACTCCATTCGCTGGTAGATTTCCTCATTTTTTCACTTATTACTTAATCTACCACTGTATAATAAACATGTTTTGTATAATAAGGGTCAAATGAGGTATGCAACATTTATTTTTATCAAAACTCATATCGACATGTGGCGTTTTACTGCACCTTTTTCGCGTTCAATTATTTCATTCATGTCTTTGTTCAAGAAACCTTCGATCTATCTACCTAGCCATGCTGCAGTTCGTCATTTCACCATGTATACAAGGGTCACGTATGCATTCCCGCTGTAATTGCATGATCGGCTTGCTCTACTTTACCTCTTTACGACATCGATCACAGAACCGTAGTCTAGATATGCATCGATCCTCATAGACGTCAAAATTCACTCAATCAAAAGTGCAATAACACTACGATCGATTGATACTACGCCAGAAAAATTATTGCAATTTGGGCTTTCTATAAGGAATATCAGCAGACAAG
>OZ022590.1:1304914-1427414 GCA_963669155.1 Arbacia lixula | reverse complement strand
CATTCTTTTAATTTATATTCCAAATTCCTACATCAAGTATATGAAAGGGTTATGTATTATGATATCAACTAAATGACGTTGTTAATGTTGTTGTTGTTGTTGTTGTGAATTATCCTTCGTTTGACCTTCTCTCAGGGTGTACCTGTCCTACCTTTCTACATTGGAAAATAAAGTGGTTCAAGAAATCAATAATTTGGAATACTATCGCCGTTTCACCTAACACACAGCGTTGATCGCTTTATTTATCATGTGTATATGTTACGTTACATTTCTTAGCTAGATCTTTATTTCTAAACTTGTATTTATGCTTTAATGTACTATGTTAGACCTGTAAAGTCTTCATTTGAACTGCGGATGGGTTATTCCTGTTATTAAAAATATCAGTTATTGATACCGCAAAACATGCATCAGCTTTATACTAATACACACATGTCAGTTCCTTTAATATCTAGGTACATTACTGTAGCTATGAGCAGTATAAGAAATAGTGTTTTATTCCACCTGTTCAGTCAGAACGGGAGTATAGTACAGTATCGTACAGATGATATATCAGGGATACCTCTGCAATGTCCATTTCAAATAATTCACACTGGCATTGATCATTTAGTTGTGATCCCGCGCATTTTGCTTCAGTAGAGCTCCTTATGTAGTTAGTTGTTGCAAGACGACACATGAGATGCACACTCATGTTACCACTATCAACATGGTTACTATTCCATCATGTCCTATCCCATATAAGAGTCCAGGGGCCATATTTATGAAAGCTTACTAGCCTAGTTGGTTACTACAATGCATGCATTTTTATGCACTTTAGTAACTAAATAGGTTTAGTGAGGTTTCATGAATATGGCCCCAGCTTTTGATGTACGCCTTTCGCGATCTCGACGAGAATCGCTAGCTCCTTTCCCACCTACTGCAGGCAGACACGTTCACGATAAGAGCGAGGTAATTAGGAGTTTTGTTTTGGGTGAGGTATATTTTTTTATTGAACACTGACGTAGTAGCATGGACCACTCCCCCTCTTTGCATGCACATCTATTCCTCTCATTTTGGCGTTAATTTTATCCTTCATGAAGGAGAGGCGTTGATATTTGCAACTCGATCAACAGATGGCGCTACATGGTGGCGAGGCTCAGAGCCATCTATGTACAGAGTTTGGCCAATTCGGTTTCATTCGGTTACAACATGGTGCATATTCTTTTGTTACTCGCTTGCCCAACAAAGCAACACGCGCCATGATATTACCTGTTTAAACCGAGTTCGCCAAACTCTGTTTATAGATGGCTCTGGTAAGGATCAGCGTGGTGTTTTACCAAGCTGGTCGTAAGCTGCGAAAACCCTAACACTAACCCTAACCCAAATTGTTTCTATTTTAGCAAAGTAGGAGTTAATTTCCAAAAATCCTTATCATTATTGACAAATCATTTAGCTTTGTATTCGGACATTTGTTAAAAACAAGAGGTTCAATTAATTAAGATTACATTTCAACTTTAACTGATGAAAAAAAAAATCTGAATTAGCACAAGAAAGGGTAACCAGTCGTGCGTAAAGTATTTCGTTGTTTAAGAACAGCTTGGTGAAACACACCCAGAACCATCTATACAGAGAACCAACTTCGGTTTTAATAGGTAGCAGCATGGTACATATTCTTTTGTTATCTGCGTGCTGCTACCTATTCAAACCGAGTTGGCCAAACTTTATGTATAGATAGCTCTTTCGAAGACACTCTAAGGCGCATCCATACGTCATGCATGCTGCGAAATGCAGTTCGGAACATAGTTGTCTACTTTCAAATGGGTCTATTCGATAACTGAACTCATCTCACATACATCTCAAAAATATTCGTTGCAGTCTCTGGGTTCATTTAGGGAGAAATTACATCAACATCAACAAGAGGAAATCGTGTAGATGCTGACAAAGCTAATCATCTTATTGTAACAATACTGGTAAGATATTAAACATAAACTTGAACCCCTTACCTTCGCAGATAGGGACTAGGTAATGTAGCAGCTAAACAGTAGAGTTAGCCCAATCAAGATCACACCATCTAACAAGTTACGCCATACTGCATACAAAGACAGGCTGTCTCATGATTTGTTTACAGTCATGTCCAATTCCGGTCTGACGTATTAGTGAATGAGACCGGAAGTGGCCCCATATTTTTTTTAATATATGTAATAATGAAGATATTAAGTCAATAGATAAATATATTCAAAAATGTATATAAAAATACATAAAATGAATAAGTTAATGATATGAATTAATTTGAATGTTCTGGTTGCACTCATGTAATGCAAAGTGAAGAATCAATAAAGCGTCCCTACAGATGATATCATCATTGAAAAAAAATATCAATATGAAATCACTTGAACATATTTGACCAACCCTTTTCAAATAAACATACAAAGTGATTATTATTGCTCCAGGTGGAATGGTAACTGTACCGTCTTAAGGTACTACTGGTATACTCGAGTGTGTCTTAATAATATTGGTTCGGCTGAGCGGTTCGGATGATAGAAATTTTAAGAGATGTATTATTCTGTCTTTGGCTGTTTGGTACAAGTGTTCACGGGTACAGTTAGGAGGATGATTTTTAATCAAATTTAATAATTTTCTCACTCATTTATTAATGTAACCTTTTTTATGCTAAATAAAACAATATCTTCGTGCTATGATACCTTGGTGACTACTTATTGCGTCCTAGTTTTGTTGCCTTTTCACGTCTTTTTTTAACACATTTATTAGTTTGCATACAAATTGCTGCTTAAGTCAAACATGCGGGTATAAATCTTCTAACTTTGGAACAGAGGCGTTGAGTTACGACATTCCCCCGTCACTCCAACATTTTCTCCCCGGTTGACAGCCAGTGACCAGAGGGATTGGGTCCGTGTGAGCTTTGAATAATTGTATTTATTCTCCCGATTCGTCGCTACACGTCGTCCTGCCGACCAGAGGGCTTAATGGACACAGTCACCCTCTGCTGGATCCCCAACAAATGTTTTCTTGGCACAAATCGGTAAGTAGGGAACTACATTTTGAGATGTAAATAGGCTGGCCGAATCAACAGGGCAATAGGCTGAAGACCCACGGGATAGCATGCAGCCAATTCACGCATACTCTAGTTAAAAGTTGGTCTGTTGCTTTCTCCCTTTTCAGGTCTTCTGATCGATATCTGTAAACTCTACGGGCCTTAAAGATACCTTGCAAATGCAGGAGAGAAATAGAGAGGTTGATAGAGAGAGAAGGAGAGAGAGAGAGAGAGAGAGAGAGAGAGAGAGAGAGAGAGAGAGAGAGAGATGGGGGGGCAAGAAAGCAAGACAATCTAGATTTCCGTTCGTTGTTTGGGAGCTTTGATTTCTACTCGTCTGCCGCGGAATGGGCGAAAATGCATAATGCATGTCCATCTAAAAGCAATAACTTGGGGGGTCCTGTAGATTTTTAGCCAAATACAAAGTGCCTCTTCAAGCGGAGACTCTCGTCACGAAACATTGTGATCTTAACCAATGGCATACCAGACAAGCGGCTACTCTACCGTGTCTATGGGACGGGTGTGTACTACTGGCGCAGCAATGTAGTAATGATAACGAAAGGATTACTAGAGAATAACACCCCTGTTAATAGATGTGTACGAAAGTAAACAAGAAAAGGACAAAAAGGACAATAGCTTGGTGAGAAAGCAGACACTGCTACGATACTTTTATTTTAAGTTGGCCCAGAAAGCTCGCATTCTCCAGCTGATCGTAACTCTCTTGAATCTGTTTACTGGAAATTGTTTTTCAAGCATCGTGGTTTGTAAGATAATAGCGTCTCGTACTTTAAGAAGCAAACCATCATGTTTCTGTTTTTGGTGCCTTACAAGTTCCTTACTCCGTAGTTTAAAAACAGAAACCAGGACAAGTCAAATACCCTGTTACAACATATCAAATTACACACATAAGCATAAATCGGTTTTACCATTAATGTATCTATAAAGAAGTAAAATACTAGTAGCACCCATGACAGCAGTGCCAGTAGAAGAAGTAACAGAAACAACAGTAAAAGATGTCGCGGTATTAACAAAAGTACAATAGTAGTAGTAGGACTAGCAATAGGAGGGTATTTGTAGTAACCGTAGTAACAGTACAACCATAAAAGTAGTAGTAATATAAGAAGTAGTAGTAGTAGTAGCAGTAACAGTAGTAGTAGTAGTAGTAGTAGTAGTAGTAGTAGTAGTAGTAGTAGTAGTAGTATTAGAAATAGTAGTAGTAGTAGTAGTAGTAGTAGTAGTAGTAGTAGTAGTAGTAGTAGTAGTAGTAGTAGTTGTAGTAGTAGAATAAGTATTAGTAGTAGAAGAAGTAATAGGACTACTAGTGGTGGTGGCGGTAGAAGCAGTAAAATTACAGTACATAATTAGTAGGAGCACAAGTAGAAATGCACGAAGACGTAACAGTAGAAGTAGTAGCATTAGGAGAAGTAGTATAAGTAGTAGTAGTAGTAGTAGTAGTAGTAGTAGTAGTAGTAGTAGTAGTAGTAGTACTAGTAGTAGTAGTAGTAGTAGAAGTAGTAGTAGTACTAGTAGCAGTAGTAGTGGAAATAGAAGTAGTAGCGTTGATAATAAGAGTAGTAGTAGCAGCAGCACTAGTAGTAGTATTAGTAGTAATAGTAGTAGTAGTAGTAGTAGTAGTAGTATAGTAAGTAGTAGTAGAGTAAGTAGTAGCAGCAGTGGTAGTAATAATACTTAAAGTGGTAATTTAGTAGTAGTAGTAGTAGTAGTAGTAGTAGTAGAAGTAGTAAAAGTGGTAAATATGGCCACGGCAATAGTAAAGCTCTAAGGAGGAGGGCAGGAGACAGAAAGTAAACCACATATGAAATTCAACACGAAATAACTTAATTAAGTCAAGAACATAATTCTCCCGAACCGCGTGCATATGTCATGATTGCTGAGCTAATCTTTTTATTTACTCTGATTTGCAGCGATATTAGTTGGCATGGAAACAAGCAACGAGCTCTGGACATTGGAGATGTTACCATAGCAACTGTAATAAATGATCAGTTACATTACGTGAGAATCTACATGCAGCATGGCTTTGTGTTTAAAGGGAATATGCTGTACTGGGAAGACAAAAAAGCCCTCAAAAGGTAATCGTGAGCAATCTTCTTGCAAATGGTCTTAAATTCATGTATTGTCCATTTGAGAAACTTGCTGCAAGTTATTTGCCCTCATATCATACAGATATGGAGTAATTAGTGATTAAATCACAAATCCTCTAAATGTTCGGCCCGAACAATTTGAGGAATTGTGAGTTAATCATTGATTACTCCAAATGTGGATAATTTTAGGGCAAATAACTTTCTGCAAGTTTCTAAAATGGACAATACATGAATTTAAGACCACTGGCAAGAAGATTGCTCATGATTACCTTTTGAAGGGCTTTTTTGTCTTCCCAGTACAGCATATTCCCTTTAAACATGGTGTAGTTTGTTGCTCTGTCTTTAAATCTACACACGATACAGCACGTACAGACGTAGGCACACGATACAGCAGTAGGCAAGACCGAGATTTGTGGAAAGGGCGGGTTAAGCTTCCCGCCCCATGGTGTCATCCATTAGATGAACAAACTAGCCCCCAATGCCCTGTTGCTGTTGTACTAATCCTAAATGACAAATTAGTTTTCACGACCCTCTTTATTTATTGAGAAAAAGCACGGAGCGCCCGGAGGGCTTTTTGCCAACTCGGCGATGTTTGATGCATCTGCCGACTCCCGTTGTGGTCAGTAGTGTGTCCGTTCTTCTTGATCAGGGGTTAAGTGAGGGTGCACGAAATATTATTTTTAGTAGGCCACTACTGCTCCGGTAGTGCCAAGGTAGAATAAGGCGACGGTTGTAGTTGGAAGGTTAGTGTCAGTGCTTGGTCATGCTATATAGATTAGATGCTAAATCTACTGTCATGTAAATGAGTCCTCATCACCAATGGCTCTGGTGGTCAGGAAAAGGCACTTTCTCTATGGTTACCATGAGCAATTGTTTATGTAACATAGTCAGGCTATTTTAGGGCATAACGCTGCAAGGTAAACGGAGCTAAATAGAAAGCCAGCACAGTGCCAAATAAGCAATCAAATGATTGTGAATAATGTAAATAATCATGGTAGCTTTTTATGATTAATTAACCATTTGAAGGGAAGAAATACATTTACTTTTATGTGACGTGACGTCTCCGAGGGATTTACGCAGTGAGAACTATCAATATAAATCAGTATTGACCTCTGTGAGCGGTCAGTGGTCATATCGTGTTCCTTCTATTTTCATTATGTCACGGCGTAGCAACGCAGCCCTACCACCCCGTGACTTTCACGTAAAACATGTATATTTCCCGGCCGTCACCCGGCCCCTCTGCAAACACTAACCTGATGTCACTGCGTGTCTTTCTCGAGGGCGCGTAAAGATCTTTGCAAACTCGATTTGCTCTCTCCTCTTAAGCGTGTAAATAAATGGCGGAGCCGCCCCCCCCCCCCCTCCACTACCTCCTCTCTGTCTTTTTCTGTCTGTCTCTTCCTTTCTCTTGTTTCTTCTCTCTCTTTCTCTCTCTCTCCCTCTCTCTCCCCTCTCTCTCTCTCTCTAATCTATATCTCACATCTAGTCTTCTCTCTCTCTCTCTCTCTCGTGTCTTATTTTTGGTCCTGTATTACATAAACACAATCTTTTCATATAATTGCCCCCTCCTAAATGCCTTCCTGTCTCACTCTAAACTCTCCACCCCACCCCCTTCTCTCTCTCTTTCTCTCTCTCTCTCTCTCTCTCTCGTTTTCTTCTCTTACCTTCTATGTATTTCCACCCCTTTTCTCCCTCTCATATCTTACCTTCCTCAGCATCTATCCCCCCCTTTCTCTCTCTCTCTCTCTCTCTCTCTCTCTCTCTCTCTCTCTCTCTCTCTCTCTCTCTCTCTCTCTCTCTCTCTCTCTCCTCATCAATGTTTGCATGTGTAGTGTCTTTTCCCCTCGGCCTTTGAAGCTCTCTCGGCGCGCGTCCTGCTAGCTCCGGCTATTATCTTCAGAAGACAAACCAACACTTCCTACTCCATTTACCAAATTTGCTTAATTCACAGGTCAAACTTTGCTACTTTTTGTTGCGTTATTTTACATTCCTGAGCGTGCCAGAGCTGCCTGCCACTTTCATTAGTGTCTGTTTATGTCTTAGAGTTATTTCGAGAACGCCGTTCGTGGGCGTGTTTTTTTTTTTCTTCACGTAAAATGTAGACACTAATGCTGCAAGGTGCCATTAACCCTTTGTGTGCTAGGTAAAAATGCTGCTTAATGGGATTTACGTGTATCAATAGTGGAATAATCGACAAGTGGCGTGTTAAGGGTTAAGCTTCTCAGCAATCATCATTTTTTTTACATCAGTTAGATTTCTAATCGGTGTCATTTTCACCTATAGCGTAACTTAAAAGATTATCACTATTAACTCAAAATATGTTTTCATCCCGATTGACCTTGATTGAAAACAGAAGTATTGTCGTAAATCTTGTCTAACCTTTATAAGCGTTATGAGACATAGTTGTAAGTTCTGAAAAAAGGGTCCTTTCTGATTTGGACAAAATGTTATACTTATCCCAATTAGCAATCATAAAATGGAAGCATGGTCCTTATTTTTGTTGTCTTTCGGTTTCCAACCTGCACAACTAATACTCACAAGCTATATGGTTGTTTTCATTGCGTGGTCAATCGACATCTATACCTGGGCGTTGGAAGAGGATATATGTGTTATTGTGGTTTATCATGTCGGACAAATTAGCCTGGATAAGCAAATGAATTCAACCACGTTTTGTTATACCTATGGATTATATGTCATGTTGTGTATATTCAATTTAAAAATCGTGGACTCTCACCTAATGGCTTCATATGACTCATTCTACCCTTAAATCTGTCAAAACTGGTATTTTATAGTGCATTTCTGCATTTCCATGCAACTAAACATTATCATCTCGGTACATTATAGCAATTTTGCGTAAATTACCAACTCTTTTCCACACCTTTCTCTAGTTTTTAAGCAAACAGAAAGTACGTTTTCTCAGATACATCATCCGTGGACAGTCCGAACAGTGAGCAATGCGGCTGCGCAGTATTTGCCTACGTCAAGCTGGAGAGCCGCCTTTGGCCAGCCAACGTTTTTTTCCGGATCATTATGAATACCGACTCTGTAATCATTTTAAGTGTAAAAAGGCCTTTGACTATTTATGCAGCACTGATGTGTTCTTGCAAAAGCAATACACATACATCCCATAGAACAGCAGTTGTTGTGACATACTAAAGGTTAAACAAGAGAGATGGGGTTACGCGGCCAAGTCTGCTTGGAATGAATTTTGGCGTAACTACTGACGAAAATGTATGACCAGTTTAAAGCTTAGAGTTGTTAATCATGCGTCTCCATTATGCTGTGTTATGGTATTGTTTTTCAAATAGAATTTCCCGAGGACCCAGTCATAGTTTTAATAAAGAAGCTATCTGCTTCGAATCAACAATACTACGTTGATGCATTTGTTCCAAATTGGTACAAAGTCGCCGCAAAAACACTTCCACATCGTAATTATCGTGTCTTAATACAAATGTTCCCATTATCGTAACTTTTCATGCATCATTGAGGGTTTTTTTGCACAAGTAATAAACACAAATTCCTTTAAGCAGAATTTTATCTAGAGAAAGAGTTAATTTGGTAATCAGGGTAACCGCAGTTATTTTTTTAACTGTGGCATGCATCGTGTGGTATAGAGTACGTAGAGATATGGTCTACCAAAGCGTGCAGTGTGAAGCCCGCCGCTATAGGTTTTCTGATGGGCGTGACGTAATCAAATGAAAAAAAAAAACTAATTCATTTCGGGTTCAGTGATCGCCTTATAAAGCGTTTGACCAAACAACTATTATTTAGAGAGTAATATGCATTTACTTCCCTTCTCTGAAAAAGGGAAGCAAGTGACTAATCACTCAAATCTGGGTTAATGGTACTCTTAGATTGTACCCAGCATTCCCTACATACAGGCAAAATCTGGACAAGAAATATCAATCTTGCTGCGAGATATTCAATCTAACATGTCTAGCATGATGTGGTGTTGCACTGATGCCAATGCAAGTGACAGTTACATTTTGCTCATTTACAAGAAAAGTCTCTTTTGTTAGTTGCTTCCTTTTGTCAGATTAGGGCAGTTTACTTGGGCGATATATCACCATCCATCCCATCGATCAGGATTGATTGACTGGGCTGTTTGTGGTCATTGTGTTGTGAGGTTGTGCACGCCTGATTATGCACGTAGCGTACTTTCGTTATGACTAACCATCAAATAAAGTCTGGATATTAATGAGAAAATACCAGGACAGCCTTTACCCATTTTACGAGAAAGGCATAATGCGCTCAGAAATGTCATATTTTGTTTGAATGTCAGAAAGATCGCAGAAATTGTATGCCTATCAGAGTGCCGGAGGTCATATCCTACGAGACCTTTATTCTTCCCATAGCGTGTTTCAATATTGATCTTTACACTGAAACCCTCATAAGAGAACAAGGTGATTTAAATATAATAAATAAAATACCACAGAGCCAACTTTTAGAGGAAAATGCTGAATTTACGCGCAGCGAGATGAATGTTGGAATCGTTACTACTTGTTGCACATTGCCTCGAACTGGCAACTTCGTTTATCCCGTATATAGAGTAACCATGGTAACTAGTTCTGACTTGTCACTGCCCATCGTGCCCATGTGTACTATTCATGCTTACCAATTACGTCCTCTATGTCAGAAGCTAGGTGAAATAGGACGAACGGACATTGAGGGGTGTGATCAGATCTTGCATTCCCGAATTCTTTCTTTTCTTTCAACGATATTGTTAAGAAACCTTTCCGATATTTTGTTTTAAGATTTCTGGCATAGGACAGGATTGTTTATGTGATCTACATTGTTACATTCGGTATCCATTCGGTATCCATCAGGCAAATAATATGCTACATTCATGGGCATTGTGATGGGTTAATCAAACGTTGCGCTTTTCTGTTTGTACTAATAGAGTACCGAATTGTGACGTCATATGAGCGTGTTGCCAAGGTAACTGGTTCTAAACTCTGTAGGTAGACCAATCAGCGGGTGATCATAGCGGGGACTCGCCCGACACCAACCCGTAAGGCAATATCGGAACGGTAAGCCTCACTCTGGAGGCATGTTGCAGTAGAACCAAAAGCCTGCCTAACTCTGGATATCACGACACCACTTCGGTACTATCTAAAGGCATCATGACTACCGAAATAATAAGAATCAATTTACCCTGTATCCTTTTTTTTCACATATTTTCCTTTTCACAGTCTATAAATATCTTGATTATTTGCTTGTTAATGTTATTGCTTTACTTATTCGTTTTTTTTTGTTGGTGGGTATATCCTTAAGGTGTGTGTCGAGGGACTAGTTCTTTACACAATCAGCCAAGGAGATGCTAGGGAGTTTAACCTGCTTCGTCATGAGTACAATATGCGATTTATATTCAATTCACCCTAATATCCAATTTATTCTCTCTTCTCCTTCCTCTAATGTGTGTGTGTGAAGGGGGGGGGGGGGTGCTACTTCACCTTTTTGTCACCAAAGTGTGTAGGTCCTTTTGTTTAAGCTATTCCACAAAGATTTTAAACAACTCCATAACGCCAAACAAACTAACGCTATTGCCAGGTGATAACTGCATATGGATCGTTCTTTCCCTTCTCGCAACGAAGGGGGTGGGGGGGGGGGGGGGGGGGCCGGGGGGTTATGGATTGTAATACCTGCCCTTTCTCGTTTCGAAACCTGTTATCACAAAAATAGAATTTACTCTCATGGTATGAATCTTTATTTTAACTCTCTTTATGCCATTCATGCAATTTTGCACAAAAAGTGCGAACAATTCTACACAGTATTTTTTAATTGGTATACCAAGACTTAGATTAATCATTGTTGTAATTATTTACATCCCGTTTGACATAAATTTCAAATACTTAGTCATGTCTTTATTTCGCACTTATGCTGTTACCACCAACATGGAAGGTAACAACGTTTGAAGACACTTTGGGCACTGAAGTCTACGGTGGGAGGTGTATTAACAATGATAAGCCCGTGTCTTCCACATTGATGTCTTTATTTTGCACTAATGCTGTTACCACCAACAAGGAAGTTGAAAATGTTTGAAGACACTTTGGGCACTGAAGTCGATGGTGGGAGGTGTATTAATAAGCCAGTGACTTTCACGGCGACTTTGGCGACTTTGGCTCCGTAGTGCCTTGCTTAGAGCTACTTTCACATGGAAACGGTTTGGTGCGGCTGCTTCCCACAATGATAACGCTGTAGGCTCATTCACATTGCACCCTGGAAGCGAGTGATCACCTGAATTATATGTAATCGCTCGATTTTTTGTCGTTTTGATGGACGCGTTGGGATAACGCTAGTAAGAACCTTGAGACGGTATGTACACGATGATGCTTCACATTCTGAATGTCAGTATGAGAAATACCGTAAGGCGTGAAGAAACACAGAAGACTATCCAGTCGCTGTCGCTGGTGGGGTAACCCATTTTACCATCAACTCCTTCCAGCAAAATGTAGACGCGACTGTGTGCAATGTCGATGTCGAATTGTAGAAATGGTATGGAATTGTGAACTGCAACGTTGCAACATACCAGATGTGGTGTGTCGAGACACCTGTTGGCTTTATACTTTCGATTTAACGATACATAGACTACAGAGGGCGTGCATTGTATGTGATGACAGCTGACTCTTGTGAACAGTATACTGGTACGCTTCAAGGGATTAGATCTCTTTAAAACCTTGGTGTGATTTTTGGCATCTTATCTTTGGCTCATTGCGGACATATCATATGTCCATAATCATGTACACATATAAAAATACAACGTTCGTAGTTCGTAGATTCATTATTAGCTATTTTCGATCTCATATACAACGCTGATGTGTACAATAGTTCTGAGTCTGTGCGGTGTCGCTATCCGTTATAAAATCACACACGTCTTCGAACCGCGAATATCTGGCGGTCTGCCAGTTCGCATCGGCCGCGTTTTCGCTGATCCCTGGCCGTATTTGTATTGCCTGGACGTGTGGGTCTCCGCGTGGGCATCCTGACCGTCGGCTCCGGGCCGGGAGGCGGCAGCGCAAGCCGCGTTCGCCAAATTCGCTGCTTCCTTCGTCTTTCCTGTGAGAGTCAATGGATAGAGGGGGTCATACTAAGCTACAAGTGCATGTTAGTACATAGAAAGAAGAGAAAAATACACTAACACATTCTACAACATGTATCATACAAAATGTTAATCAAGAAATACAGGCCATTCCGATCGGAATGGGACTACTAGTAAGCCTACTCTGATATGTCAAGACCACGTGATAATAAAATACATACAATATTATACATATTGCACTTGGTAATGAAAAACAAAAATTCCACTAAATAAACTATATTCAAAATACACTCATTTCTTCACCATTTAAGGCCAGCGGCTGTTGCTAATTGCACAGACATTTGAAATACAGAGTAGTCCTACTTTCACGCCCATTATTCTTTTAAGTAGTGTTAACTCTACGTGACTTAAAATACCGCCAGTATTTCATTGTATATTAAGGATTTCCTCATAACCCAGTATGAGTAAGATGTTAGAGGAAAGAAAGAAAGATGAAATAAATTGCGAATAGATTATATTATGTATATGACTGTACCATATTGACAAAATCATAATAATTTCGAAATTAATCCGTAAAGTGCTGGTATGGAGGGTTATTGCTAATTATCTTCACGTGTTCTTCAAGGGGAGAACATCACGGCAGTTGCAGAAAGCTGGTCAGAAGGCAACAATGCACGACACAAAAATACACATGGCACAATCACAGCAAAGAAAAAAACTAAATCAGCGAAAGACATGCAAGAATACTCACGAAGACGTAGGTTTATTGCAAACAACAACACGTGACCAACGTGTGACGTCATAAATCATAGAATAAATACAACTGTGAACATGTAAAGATCAGACAACGGGATTTGTACAAAACAAATACATTAACTAAAGCATGACAAATTCACGAGATATAGTAAACCTATTCATTAGCAAATAACTAAATATAAAATTGGTAAACATCTACCAAATTATTTCGTTAGCTTAAAACCTAAGCGCTATTTCATGGTTTCCGCTGATTAGCAGTAATTTGTACGTGCAAACCGAATAGACAAGTTGCAGTCGTTAGATGTTGTTGTATATACAGTATATATATAATGTATATAAAAGTAAGTCACTCGGAGACTTCGGATTTAAATAAAATCATATTTATCATTCATGAACGCTCTTGCAATACTGTATGACAGGTTGCTTTTGAGTATTGTGTCTTAACTCTACAACCGGCAGGTAGCGTTTTAAGTACGATATGCACTTCCATTCAAAATTGAAAACATCTTTTTTATTTAATAGAGCACCTGCCTCTCTGGGATGGGAAAATGGATCCGAAAAGTTAAAAAAAAAAATTAATCACATTCGACCGTTGCGCTGTACCCGCTTCATTACGGCCGATAACGACATGAATTTGAAACATACATCGTCAAGATGGAGCCTGAAAACATACTTAACGTTACAATAAATCGGAAAACAAGTACTGGAAATTCTCTTATATCTGACTTTTCCATTATAATGTGCACAGGACAAGACAATATTGGGCTAATTTTTTTTCCAGGAAACCTGTCTGGCAAGGCACTACGGGCTCATTGTTTGTGGAGTCTAGCATATTGTGTAGATAGTAAATCTGGGCGAAAAGGAGGGCGGACACAGATTTTTTAAAGTCATGGATGTTATGTGTACATAACAAAGACTGTATGAATCCAGTCGATCAAGAAAACTGGCAAAAAAGAAAGGCGGTTTAAAATTTCAAGGCCTTTTAACATTATGAATATATTTTCAGGTCATCGAAAGTAACAAGAATATTGTTGATATAATTTGTGGTTTGCTTTATTTACCACAGTTTTCTTTTTAAATGTAATTATACACGGGTTTTAATCTTGACAGGCCGACTCGAGAATAATCATTAAAACACAAAGCACAACAAAAAATAACTAAAGATACATTTTGTTAACATACTACCTCACGATATATTGTAAGACATATTCAAAGTAATTACATAATTAATGAGACGATCTTACAATAACTTATATAAATAAAAATATTAAGATTTATAAGGTTGAATTTTCCAAAGCAACTTTGGATGAAATGATTTATCTACCTGTACAATTAGTTAGTGCTTAAAATTCAAATATTACAATATTATCTCTACTCTATATGCACATAAACTAAAACCCTGACGAGCGTTTACCTATGCCAAGCAAATAACAAGACTCTACCATGGCCGTGCACATACATATCATTTTTCCTATAATTTACACCATATACTCTGTGATACAATGTATACCATATATTATACAGTAAAAAGTAGAGACATGAATCAGTAATATTTGTCATCGTCCTAAATGGTATGATCATTCGTTTTGGCTGAAAATATTAACATTTTTTCTCTCATTTATATTCATATAAAACTACCATCTATCAATCGATAAATAAAACTCATCTCTTAGAAATTCTTTGGCAGCAATCTTTGGTTCTACACTAAATCATATACATGAGCTCATGGCAACATCAAATTACAACACTTTAAATATGAAATAAGTACTTCATTACCAAGGCACATTTCTTTCAACTTCACAAATAGCTCTTAGTATCAAGAACACTGTGCATATGCGCAAATTGAAGCATTCGAATTGGAGCGGATCATTAAAATTGGTACAAATAGCATTACAATTGATATTATAGTGTCCGTGGAAACATAAAGTAACCTGACTTGAAGTCTGAGCGCCTTTTATAATTCAATAAGCAATACCAAACGTGATGATAATTCACATGTGTAGTTTTGTACATGATACATTAGGCTCCGCGTGTCTACTAAAGATATCACACAAGCGCTGCCTTATTCAATGTTCGTGTCTATAGGGGGCGCTCATCATAATCTTCATATAGTGTCGAAGGGACACTATCTTCATAAAGCTCCACATTACAAGCTCTCTGTAAGCAATCGTGCGCGCGCATGGCCAGATTTCAATCCGGACAAAAATTTCGTGTGACGCTATGGGAGCGAGTTCTCCAATTCTTTGTCTGTGCTACTTCCCTCGGTTTAACGCAGCAGGTGCAACTTGAAAGTCATATGACCAAATGTTATGTTTAATAATGTGTACAAAATGATTCCAGGTTGTTGTTTTTTATCATAGAGTACTGTGTATTGTTCTTTTTATGAAAATGCATTTTCCGGCGCACTAGTCACATAATATATCTCTTAAGGGCATCAGTGTCTTTAGAACGATTGTAGCGATATTGATCAATATAATCTAACCTACTGGATTTTGAATGAAATGCTGAATAATATTAATTGGGTTTTGCAAACCTGTTACAAATCTAATACCCACCGCGATTGGCTATCATACGCGTGAGTTCTCTCAACTCTGTCTCACTCGGTATTTTGTCCGGATTAAAATGTCGCGCGGCCACATCAATTCCACACAGATTTGTGTTGTGCGCCCTCTAGGAGTCTACAAAGAGCTCTATGATAATCTTGAAATCTTGAGATTGGCAAAATTGCACTTAGTGCTACGATCACAATTCACATCACAAGACACGTGATGGCGATGTTTAAAGTCTGAATACAATAAAGCAAGAGTTACCTGAGAGAAACTAACATTTCAGGTAATATAGACATAGATGTATCGTGATAAGCAGGCACTTTAGTCTGAATACCGAAAGCCATCATCAAGATAAAAGGAAGCACTTTCAAAATATAATTGCATGTACACATATTCACACTATATGAAGTAAGCGCATAAATCATAATTGGTACAATTAATTCTCAAAGCATTAAACATGATTGCAACACAACATCGATTTGTCACTATTAACGTGTAACATTCAGAGATATTTAAGTGCAGTACATAGGAACACATTTTAGAAGAGCAACGTATTCTGGCAAAGCATAGTTTCATGCAACGTGCACACAGTAGCATGCATAATAAAACCACATCAAATCTCGCCATGCAATCTTTAAATAAGATAACCACTGCGCACACAAGGACCAGGTCAGGAGAAGACTTTCTTGCCTGTTTTCTGTGTGAGCGCAACCGACTACAACCTTAACATGATATTTATCATGAGTGTTGGGCGGGGGATCCCAGTTCCATTGATAAATAATATATTGTAAGCTTAACTACAACTCCAACATTACACTATCCGATAAAATGTAATTTATGAACGCGATTGGCCAATTCAACCGAAGAACCGGTGAGCTATCTATAACATCTTAAGATGAATTGTGTTACGTGAACATAAACGTTGAAGAGATAATGCCTTGCTAGAAAAAGTTTGTGGGCTTGAGGATTTGTAGGGTACAATTATACCCCCCCCCCCTCCCCAGTCCTACCCCAATGCACCACGCCCTAGCTTGTGGGTCTTAATACGAATTAACCCCTATTAACCCCTATTAAGATTCTAAGGGATTCATAATCATGTATTACTTGTGTAAAAATACACACAACTGTTAACAAGCCTTACGCCTGCGAATGACAAAATGTAAATCTACGAAGTAACTATTCATCATCGCGTTTCTCACGTTGAAACGCACATAACTAGTCATTTCCCTTCATAAATTATGTATTATGATTCTGTTCCTCCGAACTATTTAGACCTTTTGAATCTGATGAATCTGGTATCGATGTACTACCTGTTTCAGTACTCGCTGCGTTAGGGAACATCGGAGGGGCGAGTTCAATAGCGCCAACACTCGACTTTTCGTTGTCAGGGTACCACATGGGTACCACCACCAGGCTGTTATGATGATGGTTCGAGACCCCTAGCGAAAGGCAAGGCAGGAAAATAGAAGGAAGCGCTTTAGAAAATCAGTTAAAGCAGTTCGAAAAAAAATCATAATAGGCATATGAATAAGAAATAGTGAAACCAACAGCGTCTTCTCTCTCTCTCTTTTTTTGTAGATAGAAAGGTAACGCGGCTTTGAGATGAAGAAATATAGACACATGTATAACAGATATGAAAAAGCCGTAATTGAATTAAGTGTCTCAATATTTTATGTTCGTCTTGTTCTTCCTCCAATCTCTCAGAAACGTCAGCACCAACTTTCAAACTAACTGTGCTAAAAGACATAAAGATGACAAAATATATCCTTCCAAGTTCTTGAGAAAACGTTAGAGACCAGGACACATATTGAGAACGGACACAAATAATAATAATGAACATAATAAAACACGATTTGCTTAAATCGAGTGTAAAATCAAAACTGCAAAAAAATGATATTCATAGAACAAAAATTAACTTGGCAAGTAAATCATACGGAAATTAAATTTATTGCACAATAGTCTTGTTTTATAAGTCGAACATTTGCGAAATATTCTGAAAAATGATACTGATAAAAAATCGTTTGAATACAATAACACAATTTGATAAAATATTGCGAAGCACATGGAAAATTAAAAAACAAATTAAAAACATGAAGAAATGAAAAAGATAATTGCAAGCATTGCTCAAATTTAATGTTTAATGTATCTGCGCTTTTTTTTATTGAAAAAAAAAATCCAGGAAAGAGATAATCATCCAAAATGTATATATATTATTTTACCCCAAAAAGTCCCATATATTACACAGTAACCTTTTCTGCGTAACGACAACAAACTAATATAGAGTTGATATACAATTCATATCAATTTTCTAGTCAAGTGTGTTAAGATCACCATCAATTCGATTATTGTTTTATTCAACGACAAATTGTCCTCTGATATAACTAAACATTGATGAAAACAAGTGTAACTATAGACAGATTTATTCAATGAATTGACAACTGTTGATTTTTACCTGAGAGGCAAGAAATGTTTTAACCCCATTCATTGTTCATCTTTCAAACATTGATTAGTCGATCTTATTACATCAAACCTGGACAGAAAGGCCACTCAAGGAAGACAAGAAATGTGGCCTTTATGAGCAGGTGGTCTTTATGTAAAGGTTACTTTAAATTCATGCTCCAAATGAAAAAATACACTTCTCTGTAAGAGTGATAATATAAAAGCATGTTTGGATTTACAACAGTCATATAATGACACATTCAAACCTGTACAGAAAGACCACTCAAGGAATGTGGCCTTTATAATCAGGTGGTCTTTATGTACAGGGTACCTTAATACAGGTTCAAATCTAAAACATTCTTCAATGTAGCAGATGGTCTTTTTTCCACAGGTGGTCACTAAAGCAGATGTCGCTGTACTCCGGAGGATATTAATTGTATATAAAATTGTATATCAAATGTATATAAATTTGTTGTCATTATGCCGGTCCCAGTGAAATGATGGTTTAAGGAATAGTTCACCATGAAGATACTCTGGTTTCAATAAAAGCAGTAACTTGAAAGAACATACTAGCGAAGGTTTGACGAAAATTCGTCAAAGGATAAAAAAGTTATGATCTGTTGATATTAATTTTGTGACGTCAGGTGCGAGGTGCTCTCCCATATGTTGTGTACAAAATAATTCAATAAATTGCCGTTTTTATGTTTTTGACAACGGAATGATTTTTTGTCGTACAGGTGTGTAAAAAACATATTTCTAATGATGTATCAAATACACAGTAGGCAAAAGGGAGCATATCTTTTTTAGAAAATGCACATTTTCGAAAAAAACTAATTGCACACAACATATGGGAGAGCACCGCGCACGTGACGTCACAATATCAAAACGTTAAAAGCTCATACATTTCTTATCCTTTGACGGATTTTCATCAAACCTTCACTAATATATTTATTTCATATATCTCCTTTTATTGAAACCATCTTGATTTCAGGGTGAACTATCCCTTTAACGACGCGAATGCCATAAAATCGTAAGAGAATCTTACCGTTAGCGACGTTGTTGGTTGGTGTCTCTGGTGGTGACTTACAGCGGTCGGTTTTCTCCGGGGTACTAGCCTTGGACTGCCCCTTCCCCATGATCTCATCCAGGGACGCCCCCTCATTCTCCTCCAGGAAGTACGTCCGCATGGTGCCCTTGCCCTTCACCACGATCTCACCCCGCTCCTGGTAGCGGAACGGGTAGCCCCGGAGACAGCTAGAGGGGACGGAGAATTAGTCAGTCACAAGAAAGAAATGAGTAACATCTATCCAATTGGGCGCCGATACAGGAATTGTGATTAAAGATTAATCAGTCAGAAAAGGAAAATTGGTTGCATTCGTTTAAAGTGCACAAGAGGTATTCTATTACATACATGAACAGTATAAAGTGATTCAACCGTAGGAGGGGGACACTACCCCCCCCCCCCCCCCTCCCTGTTACACCCACAAATGTAATAACGCGCACAAATGTAAAGTGGGTAAAGTGTTATTACATTTGTGGGCGTTATTACATTTGTGGGCGATTATTACATTTGTGGGTGTAACACCCCCCCCCCCCCCCGAGTGGATATTTGGAGGGGGTGTGGGGGTGATGCAAGGAGGGAGACGTGAGACGAGGGTTGTTAAAGACAGGGTGTCACTTTTGCAGGTCAAAACTTTAATTTGGTTAAAAAAAAACACGGAAAACTACCGCCGTTAGATTTTGAGGAAGTTTTGGACGGGTCGCCCGAAACGAAACCGCCTGGATCTTATAGCCCAGTTATCGGGGACCGCATCGCGCAATGACAGGGGCAATGCGATTATGAATGTAGACCACGGGCGCTACGTTTTAATCGTAAACATCAATGGTGTTTTCCTTTTTCCTGAAAAAATTCGTGAGGCTATGACTGAGATTTCACACACGTTGTCGTTAGGGTATACTACTAATTCTAGCCAATTTTCATGACCTTTGCAAATGGGACACCATGTGTGTAAAGGAGTATAATCTTACCCATATGCGTTGGAGCTGAGGTGAATTTGTCCCGGAAGTCCATGACTCTCCATTCTGGATGCAGTGTTGACCGTG
Source organism: Arbacia lixula (assembly GCA_963669155.1). Lineage (NCBI taxonomy): Eukaryota > Metazoa > Echinodermata > Echinoidea > Arbacioida > Arbaciidae > Arbacia > Arbacia lixula. The sequence continues at coordinate 1,407,398 of OZ022590.1, read as the reverse complement.
TCGCCAAAGAGACAGTAGCGAGGCATCTTCTCCCCTACCACCCCTGATACCACCGGGCCAGAATGGATGCCTACCCGAATCTTCAGGAGTAGGGGATGAAGAGAGAGCAACAAACAGAAACAGAACGTAGAAGTGTTATCTTTCCCGATTCGTTACCGTTCTTACAAATGTATAAAGGAAGACTACCTGCATCTTCCCTCCATAACAGACCAGCATGGAACCTTCCTAATAACATATGGTGACGTCACAAAGGTAATTTTTTCACCATCAAGCAAGTCACGAATAAAGAAAAACAAAGCTAAAAACGCCATATGAATTTTTTTTTTACCATAAGTGCGTTCGGGGCTCGATGAATAATGGAAGAAAAAATGGATACCTAAACCATGGAAACTTAAAGTCTAAAAATAAGATAACAACCACTCCTGGCTACGTGATGAATAATATAAGAGAAATTTATGTCCTTCGCTTTCCTCACACTTTCCAAGATTTCCATCCACATGATTGTGACATTGATTTTCAGAAAGAAGTTTAAATATAGACCATAGCCTTACCCCGATTGGTTCGCGTGTGACCGGTGACATGACCTCCTTGCAGATGACCATCATGCCGAGGGCTTGGTTGGCGATCCTGGCCGCGTGAGACGCGACAGGCACGGGCAGCCCGCCAACCACCATGTACGCGTCACCTATCGTCTCCACCTTTATGCAAACATACACGAAGTTTTAGTCGTTTCAGTTTTTTTCATCACACAGCAATGGTGATATCAATTAGTACTTTGGCGTTCGAAAAATCAACCGATAAATAAATAAAGCTTTGCCATCTGCTCTCAGCAATTCAGCTCCTATGGACGGCCACATTTTCCGCTCATGTGCCCTTCTAACACATTCTCCGTAACTCAGCCTCATCCACTCCTTAATAGCATCAATCCACTAAGTACGTGGACGCCCTCGTCCTCTCTTCCCATCATTGTTTTGTCTTGGTTACATTAATTTCCATTCCATATGACAATCCTCTATTATTTACTGCATTCATTAATTGTTGTAAGTCGTCACTATCTTAATTCACAACTAAGAATACGAATAATGAGAAGTATATCTACCAGACCAGAACATAAGCTGAAAAAGACGATGAAGACGACAACAAAGTAGAAGGAAAAGATTCATCATCATCATCATCATCATTATCATCATCATCATCAGAAGAAGAAGAAGAAGAAGAAGAAGAAGATGAAGAAGAAGAAGAAGAAGAAGAAGAAGAAGAAGAAGAAGAAGAAGAAGAAGAAGAAGAAGAAGAAGAAGAAGAAGAAGAAGAAGAAGAAGAAGATTCGAGGAGGAGGGGGGGGGGGGCTTCGTACCTTGTAAACATCGTGGACGGTTGTGAGTTTGTCGAATCTCGTATAGAGGGCGTTGAGCATGTTGACGATGTCGATAGGACGGCATTTAGAGCAGATATTGGTGAAGGAGACGATATCGCTGAACAGGATTGTGACCATCTCGAACTCACCTGAGCGAGACAACAGAGGAGAGTAGATTTTAAAGGGATTGAAAAGAAGAAAATGCATATTAAAATGAAGTGAGAAGTAGAACGAGCTAAAAAGTAATGACGTGTATGTCCTTGTGAAATATCACAGACGATACAGGGCAATGTAGAGACCGAATGAACTTAATATCAAAGGACGTAAATAACAGATATAGATGACGTGTATCGCGAATAAACGTCAATCTGAAATGGATGAGAGCTAGACGCTACACGATATCTGAAGCATTTTTTGCGTGAATGTCTCTACCCATGCAATACCAGTGAGCCTAAGTTCCACAGGGGATATAATGGACAATTTAACGAATTATTGAACAAATCTATGTCTATATATTTGGCTTCAGATTTCAATATAAATCAAAATTGTTGATATAATGTTTGGTTTCATAGTGCTTTCATTTACATTTATCTTTAGCCTTAAAATCTCTTCGTTCATGAGACACATTAAAATTAATGTTCGGGATGAAAGTTACGTTTTACGATCTATCATTTCCATTCATCAATTACTACTACTAGCTACGAGTTTGTCTGAGGGTCATGCAGGTCGCGCTTGTCATGCTTGTAGAGAAGAGTTTCCTCACCTGCTTCGACCTTCTTGCCATCTCGTAGCTGGTCTGCGACCTGTCTGGGCAGCATGGAATGTAGCAGCATATCCGTCTTCTTCTTCTCCTGCTCCAGCTCCCCCAGTGCGCTACGCAGTTCCTCCTGAGGTGTGAGAAGGCAAAGTGCATTCAACTTTATGATGGAAGTAGTCTGACCCTCAGGCTGTGGGGCATTTCTAATCATAATCATTTAATACATGGGTCTGGCTGCAGTAGACTAACAATTTCAAATGTCTTTCTCGGCGTTGGTGGTTGAAGAGAATGAGGTCGCGTGTGATGCAGTGCAGGGGGTGTCAGTAGACAGTAAAATACTAATAGAAGTATTAGTGCTTATCTTTACCTAGTTTTGACGCTACAAACCTTTTTCTGCTCGAGCTGCTTGCCGAGTTCGATCTCGGCTAGGCGCTGGTGGTTGAAGAGAATGAGGTCGCGTGTGATGTCGTGCAGGGGGATGTCTGAGAGATGAAGATTCCTCTCTTCCAGCTCCTTCATACTCGCCACACGAGGGGAACACGTGTACAACATGGCGTCCAGGGAATCCATCCAAATCATCTGACCTGTCACGTGGAAACAACAAAGAAAAAGAAACAAAGAAAAAACAAAACTTAGAATTGCCCCTCCTGGACGATGAAATACTACCCGAATACTTCCTAAACTACGATTACACATCAAAAGTACAGTTCGTTAACGGTAATAAATATATCTTTTCATAAGCAGCGAAAGATATATCGGGATAAAATGCGCATTAAGTGTAATAACATTTTGTTGGTTGTTTAAGATCAAGCCGAGCTATCTCTTCAACATTACATCAGAGCAATGTCAATGTATGCAACCGAAAACAACGCATGGTTTATTAGCCACCTAATCTGTGTAAAATTGCTATAATGTGAGTTGTGGAGAAACGCTGCGATGAGTTGTGTTTTACGGAGTCGACATTGACTTAAGACACAAGAGTGATTCAGCGATTTGATTGGGGACAAGCATCCCAACACTTCGTCACATCACAACATGCATGATTACCTCGTAGTTGCAGCATAGGTTGCTCCTCTCCCCATCCAGGAATGATCATCTCCCGCTTGGTCTCCAGGACAAACTGCATGTTGATGAACTTGCGTATACTGGGCACGCTCCAGTCGATCTGTGGGTGCAACAGGTTGAAGAGGACGTCCACAGTGGTGTCTTCTAGCGTGCGCAGCTTGGGCAGCGCCCTCTGGATGTGCACCCCGCTCTGAAGCAGCCTGGGGTGGGGTAGAGAGGGGGTTAAGGGTTTAAAGGACAACCAAACCATGATGATTACTATAATACAAGTAAGACCGCATGTTCTACTTTTATATGATTACAGGATCGAAATACCGCCTAAAACTTGTTCAATTCAAACTCAAATTTTATCTAATTTTTAATGCACAACAAAAAAATGACTAAAAGCATGAATACATGTATATATACATAAGACACAGACAAAACCAGGAAGGGGTGACCTTATGAAAAACTGCCCAGATATTATTTTGTTCCTTTAAAACTCTGTGAAGTTAAAAACATGATATCAATGTCACAATCATATATTCGTTGAAGTCATGAGTACGTATCGATTGTGACATGAATATAGGTCCCAAGATCATTATCGTCTCTTGTCTTTTCAGAGTTAACATGATTAAAGACTTGAGTTTGGAGTCGAAGACGACGTGATAGGGTAAAAAACTTGTAATCATTATCTTTATCATTACAATCCCTTTAATACGTTTTAAGTGGAAAATAGTTTGAGGGCTACCATGAGTTTGATGTTGACGGCGAGGTGATATAGGAAGTATTCGTTACTACTATCATCATCATTATTTCTAACCTCAAAAGAGTGAAACAGTGTGAGGCCTGACCTGAGTTTGGAGTCGAAGACGAGGTGATAGGGGAAGTACTCGCAGAACATGCGTTGGTCCAGCCAAAGCTTCTCTGGGTAGGATGGGGTGAAGTTGCCGTAGACGTTGGCCAGCGACACCAGCGACTGGACGTTGAGCGAGGACGGACGTTCGTTATCCGGCTTACCACACTGAATGAGCTGCCGGACATTCTGTGGAAGGACGTATATTGAATCGATCAACAAATACATTACATGTTTATCATGCAATTTACAAGTATTTTCAAGATGTATTTTTACCTCGGTTATGTTTTCTTTGGAAAAACTAATACGAAGAGATCTGTAACTCAATCGATGAAAGTAGCACCACTATTAGCAATTTTCTTCAGCCTAATTTTCTCGGAAATGTTTAAAAGCTGATGGAAGAATGATCAGGAAGTAATTTGAAGAAACTTTGATTTATGTTTAAAGCATTTTAAATAATTTGGTTGAACACAGACATAAGAAAAATGAGAACTCAATAGGCCAAAGTTGCTGTAAATAGCAAATATATTTTCCGCACTTTTTTCATTATTTACAATTGCATCTACTATAAAAAAAAATATATATATATTTTAGGGTTTCGAAGCTTTTACCCTTTTCATTTGGACAATTATAAACACACTCTACAGCACCGGAACCGCTGTTCGCATATTCTATTTTCAATGATCCGTGTTCAGCTTAATTTATTCCTACATTGCTTTTACCTTTGTTATGTTAAACGGTTGTAAATACCTGGTCACACACTAGATATCCTAGATGTTGGGAAAGAATGCTCTTTCATAAAATAAGGGCAACGTTCAAGCTCTTTACAGATTTTACGTACTTATGTAAGAAATGGATTTCGTAGGAGACCCCATGGGAAAGCCCTACTCTCCTTTGTTATGTGTGGTATTTATGTAGGGAAACGCAGTGCGAGTCTCTTGTCTTGTTCAGGTGTTGTTTTGGTGTCGTCTTTTATGTTTAGAGTGCCTGTTAGATCACTCTTATTTTTATCTTTTTTTTTCCTTCTTTCATTGTCCGAGGAGAGGGTTTCGCCTATGATGGTCATGGTCGTTCCCACCTTGCCTCTTGCTCACAGCATGAAGCTTACTCTTCGGAGTTGCCCTGGGTTTTTGGGAGGGTTTGGGGTGGGAGGGGACGGGGGCCTCAAGTTTTGGGATCCCCTTTGGTGGATGATTGGCTCCGGTGTTCGGCTAATTGTTTCATATCGGTTTTTTCATGAGTCTCCAGATTAGTTGTAAATTGATCTCCCTCAATGTGAAAGGAATCAGAGATAGTGATAAAAGAGACCGTATCTTTTCTTGGTGTAAAGATAAAGGGGCCGATATTGTCTTTTTGCAAGAAACCTTTAGTACTAGGGAAAGTGAGAATAGATGAGATTCGTCGTGGGACGGCACCAGTTATTTTAGTCATGGTTCAGCTCATGGCAAGGGTGTATTAGTTTTAATTGCGCCAACGGTAGATATAGAGATAATACAAGTCTTAAGAGACAATGAGGGTAGATTTATATTCATAGATTGTAAGTTTCAAGGGGTTAGGTTGATTTTAGGAAATGTGTATTTCCCACAAGAAACTTTGAAAATGAACAATTGCAATTTTTAAAAAAAATACGAAATACCCTTGCTAAGTTGAATAAAGATAGATACCCTGTTATGATAGGTGGTGATTTTAATATGATCAGGGACAATAATTGAGATTATAACGGACCATGTGCGGAAATCCCGGGGGGGACGGGGGGGGGGGGGGTCGCGTCCCCCCCACCATTTGGAAAGGGGGGGACACAATATCAAATGTCCCCCCCCCCCACTATTTTCTGTCTGATTTAAATTTTTTCGAAGAACGTCATAACCCCCCCCCCCCACCACCACCATTTCGAATGGGGGGGACACAATATCAAATGTCCCCCCCCCCCCCACTATTTTCGGTCGTGTACCCCCACGAGGAGAAAAACATGTCCCCTCCATCTTCGGGGAGCGATTTTCGCCCATGCCCGTGACTATTTCGGAAAGATATATGGATTCATCTGTTCGAGTGTCACGTGATAAATTTGACTACTGTGGGGTCGTGTAGCCCGACAATGTTGTCGAACTGCTAGCATGGTTAATCTTGTAATTCTGTTGGATGGTTGAACAGGGTATGATAAATCATCCACGGTTTCTGTAGCCTTATAATTTTATTCACGGTACAGATTTGTACTTGATATCAAAATATTGAATTGAATTTTTGATGGCAAACAAGTATGTTAGTTTGCAAAGTACTAGATGTATACTAGATCTTATAGTCAATATGCGAAGTTTATGAGAATTTGGGTGACAAATAAAAAAAGAAAAATCTAATTTCCACCAGGTTGTATTTCCGAATAGACTGGTAATGTAACGGCCCAATGATAATGTGAAAACATAATTCATGCAGTGTCATTTCCCACGCTACGCAACACGTTGTAATTCATGAGTCTACTGTTCGCCAAGCATTTGCAGAATGAATAACAGGTGTATCTGTGACGTTGTGAATTCAATTCACTCTCCGTGCTTCCCGTCAAATAAATAACATATCAAGTTTAAGAGGGAATAAAACGAACGTCTTGTAATTGAAACACATGTGTCCCGTTGCAATGTTCTTACCTTTGCCATGCTTTTGGCATCATTCATGAACAATTATTATTATTACAAACACAATGTGGCTAGTGACATTGTGGCTAGTGAAGTGTACCGGTGTATTTTATACAATGCCTGCTATCATGACAGCGATTATTCTTTTTCTTCGTGTATAACATAGAAAGGCTTGAAACTGCTTGATAAATCGAATAATTATTCGAAATTGTTCATTAAGCTATTCGCAGATATAGTGTAAAAGAAGCAATTTAGTCATTTGAATAATGACGTGCAATTCCCTCCAAAATGTGCATTAATGATTTAGATTACTCGTGTGTTTAATGAAGGGAAACAAAAAGACATTTTGGAGTTGTATGGTGATTTCAATCGCTAATTGCAATGCGTTTTGGGGTTCGTTGCATCCTTCTTATGTAGTCAGACTTCATCGCTTATACAGAACAGAATCCTCCGTATTATGTGCCAGTTCTCATTCCCTTGAATCTTCGTTACCCCTGTTTGAACGTTGCTTAATGATTTTGATATGAATACGATGCAAATTGCCTGTTTAATGCGTAGATACTTTTCAAACCTAATATCTCATGTACATGTTTTCATTGAATGCTGAAATTCATCAGTACAATACCTTTTTAACCTGTAAAATTCCACATGTGGAAAGTTAAATACAAAATACTCTTTCCAAATCAGCCCGTTGTTTAGGTCCAGTAACCTAGATTTTATTACCAGCCCACATTCAGAATGCTTAGTTTCGTAATTCTTTTAAAATCAACTTATAAACAGTGTCAAAATAAAATGTAAGCCAAATTACAAATGTTAACTGACTGGCAATGGAAGCCACGTTGCTCAGTAATGTGTTTCTTTTGTAATAGCTTTAAACACCACATGGCCGAGTTAATTCGACTCATCTTCTAAAAGCCCTTATACCATATGTTTTATAATACAGGTAACCTAGGCTCTGTGGCGCACTGGATGCATCGCATTCTTAATTCTTTTGTCTATCCTTTTCGCAGCTAGGAGCCGTGCCTAATCTATTGTTACCCGCGTTTTTTTTCGGTTTGCCTGATTTTGCCCTAAGGGTATTATGTAATAGTAAGTGACGAGACACATATGGGAGTACATGATTGGTAGATTTTGTTTTGGTATGATGGAACGAGGGTCCGAGGGTACATGAGTTTGAGGGAGTGGTGTGAGAAGCTATTTTGTCGTAATTGACGTGTTTTGTCACCCACGGGGAGGAGTCCTGTGCGCGGGAGAGAGTCGGGGAAGTCTGGGGACTTGCTGCATGAGAGTGAGTGCATCCACCCCAACTCTAGCTGCCACTGTTTCTGCTGTCATGAGCGGGAAGTGCAGACGGCCGTCGTGTGGACACAAATTCCTCCGGGAGGCAGGCAACAGGATCTTCAATTCTTCAAAATAACTGTAAGTCTGAAACATGCCAGTTTGCGGGGGTTTCTACAACTGTTTAATTTTTGTATAGGCAAGTCTTTCAGATTAAAGTTTGACTTTCTAAAAATCAGTGCTTTCAACTAAAGTGAACATTTTAAATGCAAACAATTTCTGACACGAAACTTACCTTTTCAAATTGAATGATTTCTTCTAGTTCGGAAACTGAACGTATATATTTTTCAACAAAAACTGAAATGTGTTTAATTAGTAGTCATATGTCATAAACGCCCTCTTTTGGCAAGTAACAAAAGTCGGCCATTTTATGTCAGCCATGTCGAACTTTGAGGAAGCCTATATTGTTGGGTATTTCTCATTGATCGGTACCACCGTGTATTTACGACATATATTTATATTGGGATGAAAATGAGAACTACTTTAGCGTGGCTATATGTTTTGATAATCAATGGTTTATGCAACTTACGCATTTTGTTAACAAGCGGTCATAAGTAATGGTTGCTGGTTAAATGGAAGTATTGTACAAAGCAGAGGTATGAATCATTCTAGCACTGGACATTATTATGCTAGTAAATGGCTATTATGGTAATTGGAGATATCGAGGAGATATCCGGTTGCTGTTTTTTTTTTTTTGCGAAGTCTATTAATTGGTAAACCAAATAGTGTGATTATTGTCATTTTAAGATGTCGTGTGCTTTACAAAATATAAAGTTAAAGCGTACAAGTTATACTTGGGTTGAATATATATTTATGATTCGGTGTAACTGTATTTCAGACGTAATCAAGGGTTCAGCCATCACATGCCCTTGCACCCAGACCGGGCGGTGACAGTTCGGTTTCCTGGTCTCCTTCATCGACGTCGCCGAGCATCGAGGATCGCAACTACAACCACCTCAGCTCGGGCATCGACGTCCTACCGTGTAACCTCGACAGCGGGTCTTTCGATGAACTCGCGCTTCAAAAATCAACGTTATCGCGATCGCGTCGTCAAGGCAACCGGGTTGTATTGACGCTGCACACTGCGCTGAACATTAGCGAGCTTTCGTTTCGAGGACGGACGGGCTCCAGTACGGTAATCCGACACCAAGATCGATCTGCGCATGCGCCACCGCCCGCTCTGGAATCCGCGCGGGGAATCGAGAACGTGAATTCTGAGATTTCTCGTCCTCGACGAGTAGAGGACAGCAGCCAATCAGCGCCCGTACAGATGATGTAATGCAAATCGCACGTGCGACCGGCTGTTTTGTAGACAAGCTCGGTAGGGGGTGTGCCAGATGACCTCACACGCACCGTCGTTCGCGTTCTCTGTCTTTTAGCGAAACTGCGTGTGAATTGCCGAGGACGGACGGCAAGAATAGATTGCTCACTGATCTCGTTTCCGTCCGCGGGGTTATAACGAAAGCTCCCTATTATCAGCCGGCCATGTGCAGGTTTTGATATCTGTACCGATGATAGTTTGATGTAAACCCATAATTTCATTTATTACTTTTGATATATATATGACTAGTAGACAGAGTCAATCGGAAAGTATTTGATTGTTTATCCATCATCATGCCTATTTAAAGATTATTATATTGAGGCAATATTTCACTGTTCAATTCAATTGATATGGGTATGTTATTGCGTTTCATTATAATCTGATTATTTCATGCATTCCTTTTAATTAAAGTTTCATTTTGAAACTACATAAATATTAGTTCCGATTTTTATTAATTATTTATCTTATTTATGAAGAAACCCACTGTGACAAACAGCATTCATCCTCTCTAAATACTCTTTACCTGGCGCAACATAGAATAAAATAAGTTAGCAGCTTTAGCTCCCCGGTGTAATTATTTTATTTACATGATTTATCTGCATGCTCTTTTTACACAGGTGTACCCAATTTATCAAGCCAGTGAGGTATTTACGGGTAAACCTTCTTCTGCATTGTTTATACTTGACCCGTGCTCGTATTGGGCATTCTCATTTGACTCATGCATACTTATTTGCACTAGAAACTCCACCTCAATGCATGTCATGTAATTATACACTAACAATTACACATATTCTCCTTGAATGTGTTGAACTTGCAAATATTCGTATTAACCTTTTGATTGTCCTGACCTCAAGACATTATTTAGAGATATTTCGCGATTATGTGTTACAAACTTTCTAAAGAAGATCAATCTTTACACTTGATTTTAAGTGGAAAACTGATCGTATCCCAATCACAACATGTATACCCTTGGGCAACGTATTTTATTCCAATTGCCTAGTCTTTCGGAGGAGACTTTAAACCGTCGATCCCGTGTAAAGGAGAGTCACACCATTGGCACGTTAAACAACATGCTTCTCTTTCCATAAAGAGTAGGGAAGTTGTTAACATATTGATTTATTTCTGATTTATAATCCTTCTCAAATTCTGTAAATCACATTAGGGAAACTTGAATGGTATAATCTTTTTAGATGAACTGTTCGACACTTATATGACACTCAAGTGTTAGTAGTGTCGTTAATTTCTTATCAGTCAATCAATCAACCAATCATTGTTTATACTTACATCTCTACAATACTCATGTTGTGCCGCTTTTTATTAATCGTCGCTATTGCCGATCAGTCACTATTAATATTTTCCTATGTGAAGTCATATGTTGATATCATACATGTTTCAATTTTGTATATTTTTTAGTTCTAGATTCGATGTACTGGTGTCATGACGCGACCCATCGACATCGCCTGGCCCGCCAATGCCAAGGAGATCGCGCGGGAGATCCTGGATTATGTCACGGACGGCGACACACGCCCTCTCCTGGTCCATGCCTTCTCCGTCAGCAGCCACGTGCGTCTGCGGAGCGGAGTAGCCGTTAGGCCTATGCATCGGTGCGTTACCGCATCGTTGCTCAGATCCTGTACAGTTGTATTCTCTCCAGGGATAGCTACGAGGGTATCTACTCATAGGACGCCAACAACTCCTTTACGCAGTTTGTCACCAAGAGGGTTACAGAGACCTACCATTGGCTGGCCAACAAGTACACCATGGATAGCATCGTCAAGGTGAGCTTGAAGGGTGAACTCTCCCGTGAGCATTGGCGTGAAGATGTGTAGTTCGCCAATGTGGTTTTCAGGAAATGGTAATGTAAAAGTTAAAGGTCCATCTCATTGGTGGAGATGTCGCAAGGACAGCATAGATAAGTTACAGAGACTTACAGGAGACTTGAAAAGAAATAAAACACATTCGAATTCACGATGACCCGTCTAGTCTCGCAACGACTCGGTCTCAAACAAGCCACATATTTCTAACATTTTACAAGGCATAAACTCAGCAGTAATTTACATCTTGGGGAATCATAATTCATAATGATTCATTAATGTATGAAGGAAAGCGAGAATTCCATAAGAATTTCCAAAGAAACAAAGCAGAGTTTATTAACGGTCCTACTGTTCTGCATTGTCCTTCAGGTGAATGAGATCTTTACTGGCCGCACGGTCAAGGCGCCCGCCCTGAACCTCTTCTTTCGCGATGACCCGATCGCCACGGCCAAGGAAAACGACGAGTTGGTCGAGCAGTGGCGCAAGCATGTGGAGAGCGACCTTGACGTCAAGTGTTGCAGAACTCCCCACTTTGCGAAGCACAGTGACGAGTAGGAGGAGAGCATCTACGGCTTTATGGGCAAGCTGACACTGCAGCGCTGCCGCACGTTCCAGTTAGAGAAACTCAGCAGTAATTTACATCTTGGGGAATCATAATTCATAATGATTCATTAATGTATCATAATGAAAGCGAGAATTCCATAGGAATTCCGTCGTCGGCGGGGACACTACTGTAGGAAGCGCCAAAGCAGGCCGAATTAAAGTAGAATGAGTGAGGGAGCTCAACAAATGGACACTAGGCTAAATCTTCCTAAAGTAGTGGTCACTATAGACTGTAGGATGGACTTTGCCACGACTTAACGAAGGATGAGTGAGGGAGATAATTAATCCGCGCAGCCAGCTTGACAAATGAGCAAGAAATCTCTCCTACCAGAGATGCCATTATAGGATGGACTTTTGCGAAACTTGACAAAATGGTAAGGGAGAGAGAGAGCCCGCTGAGCTAGCGCAACAATCTTGCCTAAAATGAAGGTCACGATGAATTAACGGATGGGCTTTGGAACGTTTTGAAGAGAACGCGCAGAGGTAGCTCAACTAATCAACGCTACATCTCTCCTTAAGGAGAGGTCATTGAAGGGTGGACTTTCCCACAGAGGAACACCGGGGTAACTCCACACATGTCCTATATAAATATCAGTGGAGGTTGAGATTTTGTACGTCGTATACTGTGTAAAGTTTACTTGAAAGAGTTTGGATTGATGAAAAAGAACCAGGGGTGTGGGGCATGGGAAGAAGGATTATTAAGTTGATAAGCATCCTGACTGACTGGTTTACCATGATATGCAATTGATACAAAGAGCTCAGTACAGAGAACTGTGTGGCACTCCATGATCGCCTACGTCACACGACAAAGCACCCAGAGAGAGAGAGAGGGAGATAGATAGTATATCAAGCAGTCATATTAACATAAGATAGCTTGGACAGACCACAAGGCAAATCATGATCGTTGAATTATTTCACGAAAAGTTAAATTGCATGCATGAATACTTTTGAACAAAGAATGATACGACCTCTCTTAACCCTAATACTACCGGGGTATTTCAAAGCATGTTAGGGTGGGGGGGGGGGGGCATTATGGTCATGGGCCGCCCGATTCCATCATTTTTTTTTTATAAGGGTCAAGAATTATGTACTCTACCAGTTGTATAGCTAAATATACGAAAGTGCCTTTATGTTTTTAATTCCATAATGTATGCTCATTTATGCAAGAAATCACTAGATAAAGCCTTAGGAATATCAATTTCTGGTACAGATATCTTTAAAAAATCCCTCATCAATTCCCGAAAAAAGGATAGGTTGTGGTAATTATTTCTTACGTATTTCATTGTTTTTCGTCAAGCGCATTTTGCGATTTGGGTGTAAGTGTGCGTGAATGTGGGTGTATGTGGGTTTGTGTGTGTTGTAATTATTTACACTTCCTATAAGAAAAGTATTTACATAAAATGGGAAATCTTCTGCATGATTTTGTCTATATGGTTGTGCTCAGTCATATAGAGAAATAGCGAAATTTCAGACACATGTGTTTGGTAAACGTAATATGGTATTTGCACGGTAGGTCCGATCGTCATAAATTTGGTATAAAAATGCGCGAAAAGGATCAGAAAAAAAAAATCGTGTTCGTTTCGAAATATTGAGGTGTTCGGAAGTACCGACAAATAAATGACGGGTGGTGGGGGACTAATGCACCCCCGTGAGTATTAGGATTAAAGGATTATGTGAAGCACGTTGAATTCTCAATACTGCACATATAAGGGAAAGTCGTCCCACGATGTATTAGTGTAAGAGACCGGCGGCATGGATCATTCTTCGACACATATCCCCGTCACACACACGCCTGAGTTGCAAGTAATAGCATGTGAAGTGCACAGTATTGATGCAAGAACACGACATGGAATTCATTCTCTATAAGAAGCAGAATAATCACGGTTGTATTTAATTGAGGAAAGCAATGTTTGAGCAAACTATTTCTCTCTCAAATGACATTCTATTGCATGTAAATCTCCAACGATATAAGCTATCCATCATGTACATTGTATATCTATATATTCATGTTATCAGAATCAGTGTCGGCGTGTGTAAAATATCTAATTGGTGATTCAAATGGCCTAGCTTCTTTGCATTGTAGAGTGTACAGCTCGGTTTTTCTTGATTTCCCCCGAGATGTTCTTTCACATATACATATATGATTCTCTCTGCTTGTGATCTGCGTCGGGTTTCACTGAAACTCCTTGCGTCGGACGCAAGGACGACGCAGGGAAGGATTGTAGAAGTTTGCAAGCAAGCTGCCAACTCCACGTAGAAAAGCATGGACGGCCGGTTGTGACCATGGCATAAGGCATCCTAGTATAAATGTACTTATCTTTTAAAGGATGAATAAATAAGAACTTAATCAGTTATATTTCTAAGCGTTTAATAAAGACAGCATTATTAAAGAACAGGTATGTATTTTTAATTTTTAGTTCTTGAAATAAAATGTATGTTTGTCACATCCCACCTAATATCCCTCATTCTCATTTTCAATTTTATATTGCAATAAATTATTTTACTTTCTTACTCTGATTTTAGTTGTATTTTTGTGGGGAGGGGGGGGGGGGGTCAGCGAGCAAATAATATGTAAGAAAACAACATGACATTTTTTATATTCAGGAGAGTTTTTGTCGACAATTGCCAAAGTGTTGCATCACTGTTTGAATTGAGTTTTGATTAGGACAATTCTCTGCATCCACAATACAGTGTATAGATATTTGAATGTTTCCTTCATCAAAACAATGAGCATTTACATGATTATACATGGACCAGTTTCATCATTACCGTATTGATATGTGTCATGAATTTGAAAATGTTGATGCATTCAAGAATAAAAAAATATATTTGTGGGGAAAATAAGCAACCGTCTACGTCTGCTTATCTGAATATGGAGTACCGAAGTGTGACGCCATTTGAGCATTATTGTTAAGACAAATGGCTGTAAACAATACGGGCAGAACAAGCAGCGGTGATTACAACGGGGAATGTAATTGAGAATGCCGGACACTAGCCCGGTATACAGTATCGGACAGGTAAACCTCTCAGTTGAGTGAGTTTGTTTAGAGCCAATTTGTCTTGACAACATGTTCATATGACGACACTACTTCGGTACTCTATATGAACGAATGCTTGCATCGGAAGAGAAAAGAACAACGAAGATGGCTTTAGAGAAACAGAGGGGGGGGGGGGGGGGTAGAGAGAGAAAAAGAGAGGAGGGAGAGAGAGAGAGGTGGAGAGAGAGGAGGTTGGGAGAGAGAGAGAGAGACGGAGAGAAAAGCGAGTGCCATGGAAAAGTAGTAACATTTATCAATTATCTCACAGCATAGAAGATGTCATATCATAGTTCACGTTACTACAAGATTGTATCAGATTTATAGGGCTCTCGGGTCACTTTCAGGATACATTTGGGCAACAAATCCCCCCTCCCCCATGTGATTTTTTTTTCATAAATTGCACATTTCCTTATATCAAAAAGAAAATTACCTAAGTAATAGATAGAAACTTGTTGACAATCTGCAAGTATATATGTTTAATACTCTATGAAAACGTACCAACATCAGCAATCGGTCTGTTGGCTCAGTTGGTAGAGCGTCAGACTGATAACCTGAGGGTCATGAGTTCGATTCCTGACATAGATGCTCTTTTGGTTTTTTTCTCGTTGATTTGAAACTAATAGTCTATACGCTAAAATCACCAAGCAAAACCACCGACGTCTTATAGCCTAGTGGTAGGGTAAGCGCCGGGACTACCTCACACTCGTGCTAGCGAGCACGGGTTCGAAACCCGCTAACTCCAAGGTTGCAAAGCCAAGGTTCAAGGATTGTCGGATGGCCCGGCAAAGGCATTGGGATCGCCCTTGTTCCTCCCCTAAAGAGTTAGAGTCTATAGTTCTTATAGGCTATAGTTTTTAGGAGGTAGGAAGGGTAACGCGATGGGCCGGTCGCCATACCAGAAGGGAACTAATGGTAGTCGGTAAAGGGTGATGAGCCCGAAGTCACGACACCTGAACTCCTGGCAACCATCGCTTAACCTTTTATTTTTTTGTTGTTGAACTATTGACTTTAATTGTTGTTTTCCTTCTATCTTTGATGACAACAATCATCCAGAGCCTTATCATCTTTGTTGTTCCGTTTTTCATTATTCCATATTCCTCTTTTTATTACTTTTCTGCCAGGTTTTTTGTCCATTGATTTTCTACACTTTCCTGGAGCATGTTGCATATAGGTTTTAAATTCTACCTTACCATCAATGGTAGCTACCGAGAAAACCTATCTGCAACATGACCCTGATCTCCGATATCATCCAATCTTTCTTATTTGCACAGAGTAGAGGGTATCCTCAACCAGCAAGGCTATCATTCAATCCTACAGCGGAAGGCCTGCCCTTCAGGAAAACGCCTGATCGGAGGAGGGTTCGTTTTCCAGTAGAACACTGACCCACAGCACACGTCACGACTATTCAAAGAATATGCAAAGGCTACTTGAAGAAAACGGAAGAGACACAAGTCCTGGCAATCATGGATTGGCCGCCCCAGTCTACAGATTTCAATCCCCTTTCTTGTCATTTATGTTTTTGAAGAAAAAAAAAGAGGTTTCCATACAAGTTAAACACTAAATATCGTTTAATTTTATTTGCGTGTTTGACTTCTAACTAGGAAAAGGAAAGATGAATGAAGTTACGCATTTAACCCTGTATAATGGTGAAAAGCTCTGGATATCTAGATTACGCGAATGTAATAAAAAGGTTAGCATTTTGAGAAAATGCCATATTGACTGGTAGGCAGCCATTTCATAGAGTATAACTTTGTTTGAATCAAGGATAAAATGTACATTCTTATATACTATTCACTTTAAAACGAAACTTAATTGAACTATGCTATGAGCCTGAATAGCAATAAAGCCTACCAATTATACACTGAATGCAGGTGTTCCTAAACTTTTGGAGTTCAGTGTATCTCTCTTACTTTCTCCCCCATTACATATTACTCTTACTTCCTCTCGATCTCCCTATACGGTACACACAGCTGGCCACCATACCGTACCGGGTAGGCATGGGCGGAAATCCCGGGGGGGGGGGGGGGACACAATATCAAATGCCCCCCCCCCCCCACTATTTTCGGTCGCGTACCTCCACGACACTGGGCGGATTAATTTTTTTTCGAAAAACCTCATAACCCCCCCCCCCCCCCCCCCCCCCCCCCCCCCCCCCCACTGAGAGCATTTTCAGAGACTGGGCGGGATAAAAAAAATGAAGGAAAAAAAACACCTCCCAAAAATCCCATTACTACCCCCCCGCTCAGCTACTTCTTGAGGAAAAACATGTCCCCTCCGCCTTCGGGGAGCGATTTCCGCCCATGTAACGGACAATCTCTAAATAGGATTTCAAATAGATTTAATCGAGACTTTGGAAAATTTATGAAAGACTTTCAATTTTTTGATGTTTGGAGGGTTACACATCCCCTGAAAAGACAATTTACATATACGCAAAAGAACCCCTTCATGCAAACCAGACTTGATTACTGGATAATTTCAGAATGTTTAGAGGAAATGGTTATAAAGTGCGATATAATTCCATCTGTGGCCCCTGATCATCATTCAATTTTTGTACACTTATTCGACAAAAGAAAAAATAGAATTATTGGTAGGAAGAGGTCATATTGGAAGTTTAATAACAGTTTATGTGAAAATGAAGATTATGTTAAAGAATTAAAGAAAGAAATTCATGAATTGAGAAATGAATTGCAATCTGAAATAAAAGATAAAGGGTTGTTATGGGATTTTCTAAAAATGAAAGTTCGGAGGTTCACACAAAAATTCTCGAAAAAATTGGCTGATAAAAGAAGGATAATAAAAGCGGATTTAGAAAGAGAAATACAGTTTTTAGAAGAACAATTGAAAGATCGTACTGATGCAAATACCTTAGGAAAACTAGAAAATATAAAAGAGAAATAAAGGGAAATCTATAGTTATGTTAATGAAGGTCTTAAGGTTCGATCTCGTGCCTCCTGGTATGAATGTGGTGAAAGAGACTCGCGTTATTTCAACCAGTTGATGCAAAGTTATAAAAGAAAAAACACAATTAAAAAACTTAAAACCAGAGATGGAAACATCTGCTGTGATGAAAAAAGAATAAGTGAAGAAATCAGGGAATTTTACATTAAGTTGTATGATAAAGTAATGTGCGTGTGTTCGTATAACCTCTTTATTTTATTTTTTATTTGACACTGGAAAAAAATCATTATGTTGGAATTTTCTGTAGAAGTTTCTTCTTGGTGCATATAACTATCATCAATGTTATTTATAATCATGTATTGGAAGATGTATGACATTGTGTTTTATTGTAACATTCATGAAAATACTATGTTTCAAAGTTCTATTTGTTATATATATTTTTTTTGCATATGAATTGAAGTTGTCAATAAAAAAAAACTACTCGAAAAAAAAATTAATAGTATGTGATAGATCGATCAAAAAATAATTTTATCAATAAATTCATTAAACCATGTAATAAATCGGTCTATTCAATCGATCAATTGATAGTATAGGCAGTCGATTATTAAAACTTCAAAATAATCGATTAAGCAACCAATCAAGCTACAAAACGGCACGTCAATCAACCGATCAATCCTATAGTTAACCCTTATTGTACCAAATAAACTCCTGCTTAATAGGATTTGTGTGAATATTGTGAAAAAAGGGTAATATGGGGCACACAAAGAGTGAAGCAATGATACAAATAATTCTTCGATTGACTCAGTCAATGAATGAAACTCAGGATACAATCGTACTTGGGCATCAGTGTTGAGCATCATTTTTTTCCGTTCCCACTCTGCCTTCGTAAGCCTCACTGATATTGGAATCGACTTGGGGATAAATATTTAACACCAGGTAAACACTTAACCTGCAATGACCTATCAAGAGTTCTGACGGGCACGGCCATTCGTCATGTCTGACGTACCATGCAAGAACTTTCCAGAAATGTACCCGCGGGACAACTCAACCTTCTATAAATCCTCATGATTGGTCTAATTTGTAGGACCCGTCAAGTTTGTGACCTCAACCCTGATGACGAGGGTCGTGCATATCTAAATCACATTCCTTGCCGTGAATGGAATAGTGCAAAAAAATGTGCATCTCTATTCGCAGCAATTACTGTCTAACCATTTTGACCACTTAACTTCCCAGTTCTGCTTCATGACACGTTAATAGTTCTATACCTCTCCCTTATCCAAATGTAATGTAGCTTACCCATTTTTGAAACAAATCATATAATATCAAAGATAGCATGAACCGCAAATATAACATGAAGGTCCAGTGTGTAATATGTTAAACCTGATAGTGTAAGAGAATTCACAGAAGGCATGGCTGATATATCATTTAGTAGTTTCCCTCTCAGACTCAGATTGCTTTTAAAGTGCAAATGTAATCATCAATTATCGTGTACATGATAATTCCTTATCACAAAGTTGATAGGCACAACCCCTGATGACAGCACTGATCTCATTAAGTTTCTTTGTTTGACTCATGTGATATTCGAAATAACTTTCTCACTTCAACGGTTTGGAAATGCAAAACTATAATATTGTAAACGACCCGGCTAAAATTCCAAATGAAATACAATGCAATTAACCCATTGAACATGTTGAACGTATCGTTTGAGTTTTTGTATCTCAGGAATGTTCGTACAATGTACGTACTTTCCTTTACCGTGGCTTTCACGTAACTTATTTTGTTGACCTGCAAAAGGAACATACTTTTAACGTTCATTTCGAAGAAACATGCATACATACACACGAGGTAGGAAAACTTACATATAAGTCATATACCCACATCCTTGGTCAAATAAATAATAATGAAAAAAGTACTTTCTAAGTTAAAAGAGCCAAAATGATAACAAATTATGCAAAAGTAAGCGACAGGGAAAACATACTTACATAATCTTCGTCCTTTTGAAGAGTCGTCGAGGATTTGTAAAGGAGGTAATTATAAAGAAAAGTGTTAGCATCAAGCAAGCATAAATTTGATAAATGATAGTCGAAAGCTTGAGTAAAATCAGCATGATTAATGCTTTGGCCTGGAGAGATTATATAGGATTATGCGTCCAGCTGTGGCTCCCAATATGTTAGGTGTTGAAATACCAAATGAGAGTTGAGATAGAATCGGCAATCCCTGTTTGAATGTATAGGATTTGTACATAAACATTACTTACGTTGAAGGAATTGATATTGATTCTCAGACAGACATGCATATATCTGATATACATTCTCCAAATGTGAACTAATCCCACTGATATAATCCCACTTTAGTAAAATGTATGAGCAGATGAAATCCTACAGAAATATTATTCATAAACATGGATGCTTTGCTATAAAAATAAATCTAGTTGAAACTGAAAGTGAGTCCAAAATAAAATGAGCTCTATAGATATCATATATCATCATAATGTTGTGTTATGATATCAAGCACATGAACAAAATATGTGATCATGCTTTTTAAAAACATGCGAGTAATATATTATTGAATTACACAAATGAGTTAGTATAACCTGATGATGGTTGATGTTGAAACAAAATGTGAAATAAGTCACTTTGAAAATAAGGTGGAAACATATTATTGGTTATCTCTTTCAATGCTGCAAGGCAAAGCATCGATATAAAGTGTACAGCATGCCAGTTATATCTATCTAACTCGGGCACAAGTATTCGCTTACTATAATCGTCTATCTAGAGTAGTACAGCTTACTAAAGATCATGTCAAATGCCTTCAACTTGCTTTGAGGGATTTAATGGGCGGAGATATCTCTGAAGTTGATATGTGCTGTCCCCGCTGCCTAACGTACATGAGACTGAACCACAGGCTGGAAAGCTATTTTGTAAGAATTCGGTCTGAGGTTTAAAGACTAGAATTTTCATTGCAAACCAGACAACACACGCCTTCTATGTGACCTCCCCTTCTTCTCGCTTCTTGTTATCCCTTTTCGCGGGTAAAATATCGTTGCCTCTCTTTATTTCATTGTATCGTGTTATATTCAGACACGATAGTCTGTTTTAACATTGATCGCTAACTTGTAAGAAACTTGTGAGTAACTTACAAAGTGGGAAACATGAAAGTTCCGATACGTTTTGAGATGTTTATTATTCCCAATACAAATTCAAGTACTTTTCAGTATTTAGTGACTAGCGTTCATCAGTGATTCGGCTGAAGGATACGGAGACAGAACGATCCGCACGTGTTTAGTAAACTCAAAAGAAAGGGGAGGGGCGTGGTGGAAACAACCCATATATCTGTATTACATTACATACCATTTACTAAAATACAGAGAGAGCGCAATAACCCTCACCGCGCCAAGAAATCAATAAAATAGAGACTCAGTATGTCAAGGTTAGAAAAAACTCAACAACCAGTAAAACGTTTGTGTGTAGGTTGTGTGCTGTATTGCGCATTAAGTCAAATCAAACACGTTCCTTCAATAAATTCGCGGCTGGTGCTACTGGTATTGGTACACCGCATTTCTTGCAAAATCAAGCACTTTGTCTCCCTTCTTTTCAATAATAGTGTCATTCTCATTGGACTTTAAAAAATCGAGAAGTTAGAAAAACCTCGAAGTTAGGGGACAGGGACAATAGGAAAAGTCGCGTGTGACTGCATGGTGTTCAGTAAATAACCGCGCTAACCTCGCTGCTGTAGAAATTGTCTTCCACGCAATCACTTATGTGTGGCTTATCAAGCCGCGCTGCATTTAATCTATAGTCATAACGTTCTTTATTTTTCTTTGATGAAATGCTTCGATTGTGTTTGTAGTGAGCATGTCAGGATTGTTCGTACTCTACTGCACAGGTGAGAACAATAACCATGCCCTTTACCTTAACATTAACAACTGCTACTTTAGTTGCTTTTCAAATCAATTGCATTACATATACAGCATAGGTGAATAAACAATCACCTTTAAAAAAAACATTGGTAATCTTTGCAAACTTGAGGCCGTGGTTACGCGTTGAAGGCCATCAATTGTTCAATAGAAAACAGTTCGTGTGGCAGCAGCAGAACGTTTCCACTGTAATATTCTTGAAATCCTAATGAACTTGGGAAATCACATTTTCAGATGAAACTGCACGATTATGTTTCAAGTGATGAATTGCATAATCAAATTATTAATGGGAAATAATAATTATATTACTTCACATATTGCTCTTTTTTCTGTTCACCTGTGACACACTAGTTATTGCATTGGTCACGTTGAAACATTGCATGCGTGGTGTACAAGGACAACCCTTACACCTGAACATACGTCAAACACGACTGGTTAGTAACGGCTGTATAGCTTCAGTCATTTTAACTGATATTGACGTATGTGCAATTCATCTAAGAACATTTGAATTTATATCCCTCATTAATATATTCCAGTTCGTTGATTGGTTGAAAGGGTGTCACATGACCACAAATAGATGAACTATTTGGAGGAAGAGAGCTCAGAGGGAAGAAAAGTACTATTTCGTGACGTCAGAGGGGAAAAAAGTACTATTTCGTGACGTCATGTCAAAAATAGTCTCTTTTTTCCCTCTGGACTATCGATATCCGGGCTATTAGTGATCCATACACTTTGCATCGATTCATCCCAGGTAAATGCGCGACACGCAAAATCTGCGCGATACATTTCTTTCCAGCTGCCATTTGACGCTATAGCGGAAAATTATTGGGCGCGCTGCCAGAACTCCCGCGGTGTTGCGGCCGAGGTGCAACTTGAATTTCCGTTGGTTTGCTCAAGCCGCAGGAAATAACAAAACATCTGAATCGGGCTCCTGCGTTCGGAGCTTAGAGCATGGGCACTGTATTACAAGGTCCATGGTAAGGATTAAATTAATGAACAAAGAATATATTAATGAAGGATACAAAACAAATATTTCATGATCTTTATTCGGGAACTTTGTGGAATCTATTGGTCCCCTCGGTGAAGTGGAGGGCGTGCGGTACAATTTTCCCTCGACCGCACCGCACGCCCTCCACTTAACCTCGGTGCAAATAGATTCCACAAGATCTCTCATGGTCATGAAATATTTGTATACTATTGAATTCTCGATATCGCAAAGAAGTAGAAGATATCACCGTTTGGCCGCTGGTTATTCGGTTATCATGTGGCGGGCATGCGTTTTGTTGGGAACTCGCGCGTTTCTCGTCCTACTCATGTCACTTGGTCTGTGTTGCATTTTGGTTTACAGCCTTGTCAAGAGCATTTGTTGGTGTGATGTATGTTCATGTTACTTTGTAGTATTTTGACATTTGTACACAGGGCCTTGAGGGAGAACAGTGCAAGCTCACTGATGGGGCTAAACTGTCTAAAAAAAAAGACATAATAAATAACTAACTAACTAAATAATTTCACAATTTGTTGATGTTCGGTGGATCTGACAAGTTATCCGACAAGCTGCGATAGCACCTATACAACAACCACTGGTATAGCACGACTCATTTATATTTTTCTCTTTTTAAAAAAAAATATTTTGGTTTCCGTTATAAAGGTGGTACGGGCTACGGGACCCGCCCGCAACGGAGTCATCATGGATACCGTTCTTGTTAGATTTCTGGATACCAAGGGGAAAAAAATCATCTTAAAATTTGAAAATCCTTGAAATAGTGAATTGGTCAATTAGTCAGTATTAATCAAAATAAACGTAACCTAGCGTGCGAATCATGCTATCAGAGATACGCGGTCGGCATGGTCGGATTCATCTTTATCAAGATGTGCGTATTGGCGAAGCGCATTCACGCGACATGGCGTAACGTGTTAAACTTTCGTATGGGCAACCTGTAAGGCCAAGCCCTTACTGGACACACTTTACAATTATATGTTCCAGTAAAGGTGCGAGTAGGCATCATGAAATACCTTCATGTCATTTTACCAAATAGTAACATAAGGAAATACTTACGAAAAGGATTCAACTCAAAATTTAGACCTTATTGATCTGGGCCCTGTATCATAAAGGTGTGCGATCAATCGCAAAATGGCAATGTCCAATAAACATCATTGTTGCATGAACGTTTTGTTCAAAAGACTGACCAATAACTAATCAGAATTTGTCTTTCAAATTTTCAATTGATCTTAAACCTTTATGTTACGGAGACCAGATACATGTATAGCGCTTAATACGATAACGACTCTATGCTTGGTACGATTAAGAGCGTTCGCGTAATAAGATTAAGTAGGCTTGCTTTTAATGCGATTAAGTCTGTACATTGTATATGAATATTGTACTCACTGCGGCATTCCTTCCCCAATATACTCGGCTATTCGTGTGCATATGTAAATTACTCAAAATGCCCTTCCATGTCCTGGATGGGGAGCGGTAATGTAGATGAAATGCTTCGCCGCGGCGGTGATGAGGGGGTAGAACCACTGGCAGTGTATTCTGGGATGTGTTATGCAAGGATATGAAGCCACATTCTTTTTTTTTAACCCGTGTGCCATGCCGCTCAAAAGTTATTTGTTCTCAACAGGTGCTGTTCAGGTGTTCGAAACATTGTGAACATGATTGTGTTGCAACGGCTTCTCAGAGAGAACAAAAGAAATATAAAATCTCATTTCACATTGTCCCGTGTCTCGTTCTGTTTATGGAATTAATACTTCCATGACCATAAGAGGTATCAGCAAACACAAATAAACAAGTTTTTCAAGTGAAATATCTCCGCTGCATGCAAACGCACACAAACACCGTTAATGATACACGGCATAATATATCATTTTGAGAATGGTTGAATCCCATAAATGCACAAGATGTCGGAAAGTGAAGAAATTAGTCAACTTTGTAAGTAATACGAATATCTTATATGTCCGATTTTTTATGAATCTTCATTAGTTTTCGAAACAAAAGCAGAGTTAAGGATCTATCACAATCTGCCCTTAACTTCCTTATACATTGTAGTTTGCAAACAAATTTGTCAAAAACAAATCTTCTAGAGACAAATGGGCAATTAAAGAAATTTCTTTTCAAGTTGACAACAGCTAAATGTCGGCCTGGTACATGGAACATCAAAGCATTGTCATGATTATGGAATGCTTTTGACATTCATAAGGGCGCTTTAGAACCCATGCAGACGTTTGAAAATTGTGCTCGAGTTTCTTCTCCTTCCTAATACCTCCCTGGTCTATTGTCGTGGGTGCATTGAGCTATTATTAGCACCATGGTTTGATAGGTCAACGTGTAATACATGCTCGGTGTATTGTCTGTAGAAGCTAGTGGCAATCCTGGTTCTCTGTCTAATTCAATTTCATGAGAATAATCCTGCTAAACGTGGCCTTAGTAAACGTTATAGCGTAATAAAAGTGTTCTAATAATAACCGTTGTTTTTGTAAAGCAATCCGGATTACCATCTTCAAGACGTTATTCCCTAAACCTCTGGGAAAGCGACGCGGTCTCTCTCAAGGAAGACAAAAACGAGAAAAGATTGCCAGCGAGGATTTCTGATTACTTGCTGATTACAGCAAATTGTTGTCGCTGCATCTTGAGCAGCCTGATTGGACGGGCCACGGAGAGCTGAGATATAAAGACGTGCGGCTCCCATTTCTCTCTCCGGAGGCAGGTTTCTCTCTCACTGAGGCCGTAGATAGGCTATATAGTTGCCTGCTAGTCCTCAACCGGTGTCAAAACAGATAATGCAGTCTGCAATTTGAATGGTTTAATGAGAGACTGCGCTGGTTATACCCACGGAGAGTAAACACCGCACAGAGCAACACCCACTTCACACGAATCCTTGAGTGCACTAATACAAATACTGCTACTTCCATTGCGATAGTTACATACGACAAGCAGTAGTCTACAATTCTGAGCGTGATCATTTTGGGCTGTAATCCATTGTCATTGTCATTTCGTTTAAAAAAAGACAATAAAATGGCATTATATCTTGTCATGAGGTGTAGATCAACTGCGCATAGGATTTCAGAAACGCTTTTAATCATGGATACATGTGAACTTATGATACAAGACCCCGTGGACGAGGCGTGTGATAATGTTGCTTAATTAAAGGTGGGACGGCGGAGGGGTGAGGTGGATGGGGGGGGGGGAATTCTTGATTTTTCGTTTCATGGAATCTAAAATATGTTGTCATCGTATTTTATCGGAAGGTGCGGATAAACTGCGCGTATGGTTTTCAAACGAATGGCATAGATCAGAATAACGGATTGATGAGAGTACTAGTGTATGTATATATAGGGAAGAGGAGGGGTGGGGTCACAGCGGCCTACTTATTATGAAGGCTGTTTTTGACCCGAGTCAACTTTTTGATATCATTCATGAGGAGTGAGGTATATTATTATGAGGCCGGCTATCGATTTGTTCTTGTTATGGGAACGCGTGCCATATCGTTTCACCATGGCGCCAACAGTTCTGGATAAAATTGAGGACATATTGCAAGAAATTTCAACGTGACGCCATCCTCGTGGTTTGCACTCTGCATTATTACATGTATTATACCACAGAAGTAGCATCAGCAGCAGTAGAAGAAGTAGAAGTAGTAGTAGAAGTCGTAGCTGTTGTTATAGTAGTGACGGTGGGGGTCGTAGTAGTAGTAGTAGTAGTAGTAGTAGTAGTAGTAGTAGAAGAAGAAGAAGAAGAAGAAGAAGAAGAAGTAGTAGTAGAAGAAGAAGAAGAAGAAGAAGAAGAAGAAGAAGAAGAAGAAGTAGTAGTAGTTATAGTAGTAGTAGTAGAAGTAGTAGTAGCAGTAGTAGTAGTAGTGGTAGTAGTAGTGGTAGTAGTAGTAGTAGTAGTAGTAGTAGTAGTAGTAGTAGTAGTAGTAGAAGTAGTAGTAGTAGTAGTAGTATAAAGAAGAAGAAGAAGAAGAAGAAGTAGTAGTAGTAGTGGTAGTAGTAGTAGTAGTAGTAGTAGTAGTAGTAGGAGTAGAACTAGTAGTAGTAGTAGTAGTAGTAGTAGTAGTAGTAGTAGTAGTAAGAGTAGTAGTAGTAAGAGTAGTAGTAGTAGTAAGAGTAGTAGTAGTAGTAGTAGTAGTAGTAGTAAGAGTAGTAGTAGTAGTAGTAGTAGTAGTAGTAGTAGTAGTAGTAGTAGTAGTAGTGGTAGTAGTAGTAGTAGTAGTAGTAGTAGTAGTAGTAGGAGTAGAACTACTAGTAGTAGTAGTAGTAGTAGTAGTAGTAGTAGTAGTAGTAGTAGTAGTAGTAGTAGAAGTGGAAGTACTAGAAGCATAAGAAAAAGAACAAGTAGTCATGCATATATCATCCCTATCGACTGGTGGTAGAATTAATGTACATGTAATGATAAACAATATTATTCCTAATTGTACTTCCATGCAACATGCATATCTTGCTTTCCAGACCACTTTCTCGCACAATCCCAAATCTCAAATATCCCTTGCCCTCCTCGTGTTCTGGCCGTAGATGTTACTGTAAGTGACCTTACTTGACCTTCTCTGAGTGTCAGCACTTTGAAAGTGACAATATTGTTTTGGTTAAACATGAACCTTAAAATGATGTGTTAATTTCTTGTTTGGTAATAGATAACAAGAAAATTGTTCCATACTTTGATTTAAAGAAATCTTTTGTTATTTTGCCTTGTCCGCGCTAGATAGTGTTTAATCATAATAACTCGCTTTGCAACACAAAACATTGATGTAAAGATCGATCCGCCGGTGACGTCACGTGCTACAAATGCATGTATACGAACCAGTACGTTTTCCTCCACGTATTATCACTATGATTTCACAGACTACAGGGATTTTTTTTAAACATTACTTCTTTTTGTGCTTTAAGGTGTATTGGTTTCTATTCATTTTTTTAGTTTGTTCATTTTGAAATGTGCTTCAGTTAATAGATTTTTGCTGGTGAGGATTTTGTTTTTTTGTCGACGGTAAGACTCACCCATCGGTAAGGCTCCCATTCACAGGACGTCACAGAAATATTATCATCAGTCATGTTCTAGCAGGAAGGCAAGATGCAATTCATGTGATAAAAAACAACCAATCAAAACTGAGTCATTCGGTTCGAAAAGAGCTCATGCAGGCATCTGAAGAGCATATCGATACTAAAATTCAATATAGGAAATCATAATGTCATGCCAAGACTATAGAACAAAATCGACAATAACAGCATAACTGGATGAAAACTTAAATAAAAGTTCGACCATGCATTGTAGGAAATGAACGCACATGCAAGATTACATGAGTATTAATAATGTTTTATGACGTCATGCATATTTAACAACTAAGCTCATGCAACATTCCAATTAAGGAAGAGATATAACGATGCAACGAGTGGTGACGGTAAAATGATAACAGGTAAGATTCGAACTCTAGAGCTGTTACCAAAACCAAACAAATATTCGTTATCTCATTAAAGCAAACCTGATAGCCAAGACTAGTAATAGACTTAAGTGTATTTTTACCAGCTTATTCCAAATTAGAAGATCAATACAAAAGCAACGACAATATTGCCACAAATACCAGAAAAGGGAGACCAGACTTCACATTCTGATGAATGAATATTTTTCGGCGGATGGCAGAATGCTTTAATAAGACAATAGGTAGTGATTGGACATTGGATAAGAGGGCAAAATGTATGAGATTTCTCCGTCGTCTCACTCGGGAAGTTTGTGATCTTTATTCAACTATGTGAGCTGATGGAGCTGTGGGAGATTATTTTTTTTTCCTTTTTCAAAAAAATAAATATTTTATATGAAAAAGTAGCTGAGCCTGTGGGGTGACTTACAAATATGATTCTGTTTTATGCCTTTCTTACTATAAATATTAAAAATAAAAGTCACTCTAAAGTTTCGTATTTCACACACGTGCTTTTGTTGCATTTGTATTGTATTGCATTATGACTGCAAAAGGGACATATATAACCCTGAATTGGGTACGGTGATGGAAGTGAGTATAAACTTCTTCGAAAGAAAAGGAAAAAATAGTCTGTCAACCATCTGCTTCCATGATTGTTTTCGATTTATGTTTAGGGCTTTATTAGCACTCGAAGTGGAACACTGAGCTCACAAATAAACAAGATTAGGAGGTGTGATTTCAATCAGAGTAATGATACAGAAGGGTAGCTAGAAGAGTTGCAGCGCGGTTAGAGAATTTTGGAATTTGCCGAAAGAAGAAAGACAAGTATCATTAAAAATTAAAATACACGTTAATGGTTAAACATATTAGTTGCATTAGAAAATATTTCAAAGACATAAAAGAGAGAGATGAAGTTCAAAATACAGTTTATGAAAAGCACATGAAGCCAACGTTAGTAATTTTAGTTTTAATAGAAGTGCTTCAGAAGAAATGTGCGATTTATGAAGAAATAAATAACGACTTCCTAATGAAACATTTAGCAGCAATTTAGAATGTTTCATCAGAGCATCAATGCACGGATATTTTCATGGGATTTTGTAGCCTTCCTTACGTATACATTAACTTTATTTCTTATATTTGATTCTAATCTCACAATGATTATGCATTTTTGTGAAGCCTTTAAGATACAAAGAATGTTAAAATGGTTGATTGTTCGGCAAGGACAAAAGTAAAATCACAATATTTTCTGATCAGACAGCAGTGCCTCCCACAGTATCCTCTCAACAATATGACAACATATTTCCATGACTAGTTATAAAACTTCAATGAACATACTCCCAAACAGTAATAATTTCACTCTTCTTTTCTCATCAGTAAAACACTTCAAAAGTCGCGCAATCAAACAAAGATTATTGAGTACCTCATTGTTTGGTAGCGACTGCGACCCCGAGACGGTCTTTGGCAAGGTATGCTGGATCTTCTTCTGGAAGATGGCGAAGGTCACGTGTTCCTTCTTGCCATTGCGCTCCTCCTCATGCGTCTCCTCTAACACGTCCATGCGCACTTCGCTGTGAAAGAAGTCACGCGCAACCGCGCGAACGATACCTGCATGACGTCACAAAAGGTATGATCACGATAAATGTACGCAGAAATTAGTGTGTGATATGAAAACGAAACGATGTAAGTCACAATAATTACAGAGGTTTTCTGTTCTAACCTTACAAATGAAAAGGAAATTCAAATGCAGGATAGTTCTAACCTTACAAATGAAAAGGAAAATTCAAATGCAGGATTGTTCTAACCTTACAAATGAAAAGGAAAATTCAAATGCAGGATTAATGCATCTCCTCCCTCACCTAACAAAATGAAGAGGCCTCCATCTTTTGGAATAACAAGCCCCCATTCACACCCCGATCCTTCTTTCCAGTTTGTGATTCAAACTCTAAATTTAGACCTACCTACTACGATGGGGTGAAGCCCCTTTCTGTGGGAGTAGTAGTGCAGGATTAGCGCATCATCCGACGCCCTCCGCTCGCATCTGAACGAGGGGGCCTCCATCTTCTTGTAGGAGAAGCTGAGGTAAGAGTGTAGCGCATCAAGGTTCTCCAGGAAGCTCTTGAGGTTCGAACCTAGGACCCGCAGCATCTCGTCGTAGCCCGACCGCTGGCAGAACGTGAAGAAGAACTCCCCAAACAGCTCCAGGATCACAGGGACTGGCTGACCTATAGGGCGGGAAAATTGGGTTACAAGACATTCGTTTATAATAGCCCGGTCTCATTTGACCGGATTGCGAAAACGTATGCCAAAACGTGCAGTAAACTTGTCAGTCGTCAGTCGTCTCCGTCTATATAACTTCAATTCTTTCTTGTTCGAAGAATATAGTCCTTGTACGGCAACATGTCATCCGTTCCCTATCGGTAATGTAGGACAGCTGGTGAAGCAAAGGAGATGAAATTTGTCAATGAATAATTTGTTTCCGCAAATGTTTTATTCCGAACATTTACACAAAATCCGGTCAGATTTGACTGGGCCGTAAGGGTGAGTTAAACGCGGTAGGTCGCGGCAATATTGTGATTTGATCTACTCCCCTTTCGTCAAGTTCCCTTTTCGTCTACGAACAAAGGCTAAGCTTTATATGTAGGACTAACGCTAAGAATAGGTGATGGTCATAATTCCGGGAGCCCTTATCAATAGAGTGCCGTTCTGGAATGCTCATGGGTTCCACGTTGTTTTATTATGAATTTAAATATAATATTTATATTCCAAAAATAATATTTCCACGTGACAGATAAGCTTGTTTCACAGGCTGACAAGCTTTCCGGGGAAGAGTTTATATCTTAACCCTCCCTATCGACTTTGTCGACTATGAGATAAGGTGGGGACCTCGCTGTAATTATCCCGTGTCTCTGACTCCATGATGGGGAATGAAAGGATTGAGATAGTAAAGACAGATTGAATATGAAAACCAAAGGCAAAACGAATGAGAAGGAAAAGGGGACGAGCAGGATTGTATGATAATCGAAAATGACATGATAACACACTTAACAATCGCAGCAGTATTACAGTTTTAAGATAACAAATGCACAACTCTGCATTTCACCTTCAACTGCAAGTACGTTAGTTCCAATGACTGGCTGATGTGTTTATTTTTATTATTATTAATCCTGTTTAAAGAACGAAGAAAAGCGTTGCTGTGCTTTACCCCCTTTGTGTACCAAACAGAATGCTGCTCTTTGGGCTTTGTGTTCATAGCCTGTGCAAACATGCACCAGTGGAGGATAAAGTGTTAATCGAATATGTTGTGCGTTGGAAAGAAAATCGGA
Organism: Arbacia lixula; assembly: GCA_963669155.1. NCBI lineage: Eukaryota > Metazoa > Echinodermata > Echinoidea > Arbacioida > Arbaciidae > Arbacia > Arbacia lixula. The sequence goes on along the minus strand of OZ022590.1, from coordinate 1,376,102 downwards.
ATAAAAATTATATTTTAGCATCCTGTATGATAACGTAAATAATGACTGGAAGACTCTCTCCACGTCTAATTGTTTTCCTAAAAAAAAACACGTATGGCTCCTTTTTTTCCTTTGTTCATATTGATTATCTGCACTTTTCTCTTCTAATAGAATCCACCTGCTCTAAATTAAATAATCATCATAAATTCCGCAGAGAGATAAAAGGTCATCACCTTTGAAGGTCGTCGATGAAATCCTTATCACCTGCCTTTTATCAAACACACAGCGGAACATAGAGGCCACAGTTATGGCTGTTGTTGTTGTTGTTGTTGTTAAGAGAGATTTGTTAATCGCAATCAATGTCAACTGTCTTCAAACGTCTCCACATTGTTCACGACGTCTATCTAATAATAGCTAACAGTGCTGCACATTAAAAAAACAGGTGTGCCACAGATTGAATGGACCATTGAGGTGGTTTCAATAGAATTGCGTGTTCTAACGCAGATGTTCGCATGCTTACGAGTTAAACTGCATTGACAAAAAGTATTGTACCGTCGTTTAAATGCGATAAGAAAGGCTGTACGTCAGCGTGTGTACAGAAGGTGGCAAAATAACACTTACTTTTTAATACATTAAATTTGTTTCCCTTTTTGTTTGCGTTATTATGGTCTTCTATTTATTTTGTTCATATTATGTTCCTTGCAGGACTTAATCTCCTTTTCACTTCGGTTGCATAAAAATAGTTGACGTAAGCGTTATGTTCTGACTTAAGTTGTTATTTCTCACCATGAATCGATTCAAGAAAACAGACGATGGACAGATCCAAGTCACATAAATGGAAAGTACTACGCAGCACCTATAAACGAGACTCACTCTTTAAAGCTATTTCAAACTTCAATCATTTTGATTATCCTATCACCTGATTGGTCGACAGTCATAAACCTCTTACACCTGTCCACGGGTGTATTACCCAACACCCGGAATGTTGGAGTGTGTTCGCAAAGTGGGCTTAGTATAGACCTGGGGGCATTTCATGAAAGTTGTCAGCACTGACTATTTAGTCAGTGCTGAAACTTTCATCAAATGCCCCCAGGACTAAATAGTCAGTGCTGACAATTTCATCGAAATCCTCGGTTTTAATTGGCTGAAAGGCGCTAGCCTCTGACTGTTACTAGGGTAACTGTCGGAGAAAGACAACTTGTCAGTGCTGACAACTTTCATGAAATACCCCCTAGGCCATTTTGCGTATAGGTTTTCAATTATTGTCACCTGCCTTCAATGGTAACTACCATGATAGCAACATCCCATGAGCTATCATGGTTTCACCTGGCCCTGAGCAGGCTATGGGAGAGCACCTCGCACGTGCGTCACAAAATCAAAATTAAAAAATCAAATAATTTTCTTTTCCTTTGACCGATTTTCGTCAAACCTTCACTGAATATGTTTATTTAACGTGTCTGCTTTTATTGAGAGCAAACTAATTGCAAGGAGAACTATTCTTTTAAATGAAGTCACAGGACACTCACCCGCAACCTCGCTGGCGGCCTGCACGAGCTTGAGGGTGATGGCGTCAGTGTACGTGGTGTGTGAGATGAAACTGTCGTCCACACCGGCGAGGGTTCTGCGGAGGAGAGAGGGAGAGAGAGAGAGAGAGAGAGAGAGAGGGAGAGAGAGAGAGAGAGAGAGAGAGGGGAGAGAGAGAGAGAGAGAGAGAGAAAGAGAGGAAGAGAGAGAGAGAGAGAGAGAGAGAGGGAGAGAGAGAGAGAAAGAGAGAGAGAGACGAAATTAATCAAACATTCAAACACTTAGGAACATTCCATTGATTTTTCATTCCATTTTACATCTCGAGCACTACATACTTGGCTGCTTGGCTAAAACCAGGGTCATAATCAAACGCTTTGAGTGTTACCTCGCACTAGGAAAGCGTTATATTAAACACGAATGTAATTATTATTTGGTGCATATTGAACTTCCACGAGTATTGTTTTGTCCATTATAATTATCATAATGATTTTACCCATTATAATCGATACAAAATTATGATTATCATTATTACCACATGTACTATAAATATCACCATTGATACTATTGTTATTTTTGTTGCAAAAAGACAAATTCATGCAAGACATGAAAAGAAATACAAAACATAACATAACACGGATAACAGTCAAATGAAACCACGTTTTGGGGCTGTAATGTCCATAGCGCATTATATATGACATTATCACGATATGACGTATCGTCTGGATGAATTATCTGATTTCGACACGGAGACGTACATCATCCTCAATTTATCTCTTGTCTCATCCTTTAATGTGCTCCGCCACTCTGTCGACAGTCATAGTACTTGATCGTATATCATGTATCCTACGTGTTATCTTTACCCTGATTCGTCGAAATCAATCGATATTCTATACAGTGCTCATGAATGTCAACAGGGACGTTCGCGTCTCATAGGAATCTATGGTGTTAAATGGTGGGCGGCGAACTGCACCGGCATCATGTAACATGAACCCGCCCTTACATCGTATGTAAGACGCTCAAATCTTTTCGAGCATATCATACATATCATACATTGTTAACTGTTTCTCATATTTCTCATATCATGTACACAGCGTTCTGGTTGCCAATAATTCATACATTGATACCATTCCATATCTAATTAATGAGACTTGCGAGGAATGATGCTTAGGGAAGCACCTTTTAAATTAAGGATGTGTAGTGATGTTACCATGCATACATAATGAGAGACTCGTAACTGATAGATGTGAGGCACGCCATCATCAATCTCAGCATCAGTCTTCCGTGTCAACACTCTCTCTACTGACAGTTGACTGATGACTCGGTCACAGAACACCGCGTACCACGGTGTTCCTTCCGCGTGGGTTTCCAGAAAGGAGTCGCGAAATATCGACTGTAGTTCCCTGATAGTTCGGAGGAAATTATGAGAGAATATCTCTCTTCCATCTACATTTCATCTGCCTACCTGTCCCCCCCCCCCCCTCTCTCTATCTCTCCCTCCCTCCCCCTCTCTCTCTCTCTCTCTCTCTCTCTCTCTCTCTCTCTCGCTCGCTCGCTCCATATCTTTCAGTTTTTAATTTATCCCAGTCTCCTCACCTTTTGTGCATTTCTCAACCCTTAACTGTTATATCTCCTGCAGGTCGTATCGTGTTTTTATAAAATGTTGATGTGTGAGTCACTCTCTGAATCTACACACTTTTCTTTGTCTTAATCAAGAGAAAACAAATTAATCAAGGCTTATTGAGCCTAGTGTTTTTATCTTATGCTTGCAACATAAACTGATAATTAGGTTGAATTGCTATACAAAGGAAATCCTGGATATGTCATTCATTCTAGTTTTTACATAGTGCTGTTTGTTGATATTTTACTCCATACCAGATGTCAATGAATCATAAGCAAACTTATCGTGATCAGTGTAACGAAACTTCTATTCGGATCTTCTACAACAAAGTTGTTTACATGAAGAAGTACAATGTGACAAGCGTCGTGGTAAGTAAAGCGAGAAAATCCAGCTTGCAACCCTCTCACATTACGCATCGAATTTCGCCGTATTTCAATTACCACAAGAATGACAAGCGAACACGACAGTCAGCCTAGAATCAGACATCCCCCGAAGAAGATTCCAGGCTATCAAGCTACCATCTCGTCTCTCTCTCTCTCTCTCTCTCTCTCTCTCTCTCCCTTATTCTTCATCTATCTATCCCTACCCCTTGCTATATATATTCCCCGTAATTCCGCTCTCTCTCTCTCTCTCTCTCTCTCTCTCTCTCCCTTATTCTTCCTCTATCTATCCCTACCCCTTGCTATATATATTCCACGTAATTCCGCTCTCTCTCTCTCTCTCTCTCTCTCTCTCTCTCTCTCTCTCTCTCTCACTCTCTCCCTTATTCTTCCTCTATCTATCCCTACCCCTTGCTACATATATTCCCCGTAATTCCTCTCTCTCTCTTTCTCTCTCTCCCTCGCTATCAATTGAGCTATCTCTCACCCCCCCCCTCTCTCTCTCTCCCTCCCTCCCCCCCCCCCACCCCTCTCTCTCTCTCTCTCTCCCTCTCTCATCTATAATCAATGAACCTGCCCGGCGTCGGCGGAGTCCGGTCTTCGATTACCATCCTCAGCATGATCACGAGGAAGATTGGTTTTGGAATGGGGAGACGTAGCATGCTTACCCAGGGTGTATTTTAAAAAGAGCATCGACAGGAATCGTTTGGTGATACATGATTTCTTGCCCATCGTTGGGTGGGGTGGGGCATGCAAATGTTCGAAAAAGGAGCGATAAAATCGATAAGGAAGAGTAGGAAATTTAGATTTGAGAAACTTAAGGGGGAGGTCACACGGGGATGGGGAGACATAAACAAGATACAGAAAAGCAGATACTTATTATTATGTAGAAAGAGGAAGAGAGCGAAGATGAAGAGGAATTAAAGGAGGGATAGAATCTAAAGTGACTTAGACAAACATACAGTTTAAACATGTGTGCAAAGGAGATAAACAGAGAAAGAGACAATCAGAGAAAATGAGAGATAGAGACAAAGAAAGAGAGGTGACAGACAGGAAGAAACAGAGACGTACAAAAAGAAAGACAGATAGTGGGGGAGAGGGAGGGGGGAGAAAAGGGAAGAAGGGAAGAGGGTTGATTGGGGATAAAGCATAGAAGGGGTACAGTGGAGTGGGAAAGACAACATCTCGTAAACAGCTATCAGTCATTTCAGATCATCTCTTTGTAGAATGGGATACAATTCATATTAGGAACGATGATTGCTAAAAAAAAAAACCCCACAAGGACTGTTTTCATTTTCCTGGGCCACAAGGTTGTATGCGTGAATGCTCATGGTAAGCATGTGCACACGGGTATAAATATATCCCTCTCCTTCTTCTCCTCAAACTATTTTGACCTGACATCATCTTCTTCCGTGTCAGCAACAATACCAAAAGCTTTATTATTTCCTTTTATATTGTTCTTTTTGTAATGTTGACGTCATATTTACGGTGCAATTTACAACTGCTTTTAAACAGTCGCTAAGAGGTTATATATTCAGGTGTAAAGGTTGCACCCGGTATTTTAAAGCACAAATTATTGTTAAGGCCCTAACGATATTTATGTAACAATATAAGTAAGCATTATATCGATATACAACCTGTGGAGAGAAATGAATGCAATTTTGTTCATGATAGTTATTTGCAGGGCGTATGTGTGTTATTTCTATGCTTTGATTTCTTTGACCACAAGACTATGGCCTGTCTGTACTTTGATGTACTTGACTCACATCTCATGATCAATACGAAGGAAATTATGTTTTCTTTAGAGTTATCTTCGCGACGCTTCTCTCTCTCTCTCTCTCTCTCTCTCTCTCTCTCTCTCTCTCTCTAAGAGTCGACGGAAGTGCGGCTTTTAGTGAGAGTTTGGTCGGAAATGACGGCTAAATCAAGCAAGCCTTGCATGCCTTGTGCAGTATGTTTCAGACGTGCTGATGATGGTAATGTCTGGATTAAACAACAGCCGTTTTCGTATGCCCACTCTCCACATGCTCACAGGAAACCGCCAACAAGCCATACTCCTGCCACGTCATACGAGTAATGTGAAAGGCAAAGGTTTACATAAGTGATTTGGAGCACATACACGCACTCCCCTTTTGACAGAATCAGGAAATAACGAACAATTGTATATAAAGCATAGAAGAAGAGGATATTGGCGAATATTTTCAAAACTTCCCCTTACCCATCAATATCCCGTTCAATCTAAACAGCGATGAAATGGAATATTCTACAGCAATGACTTTGTGACGCAATGAAATGTTCCGTCACGCTCTCGTTCATTTTGATTAGGTGTTCAGACTCGAGACGTGATTGGCTGTCCGCGGCATATGAATAAATAACGAATCCATGATCAATTCGGAAATTAATCCGAGTGAACCACGCAGTATATATAGTAAACAAAATGTAAGTTCATCATGAGTTTATTATTTTGTCGTTTCAGTTTCAATAGTCAGCGCAGTGCCCAATTTTGCCTTAGCAATACAAAATAATTAAAACGATTCCGGCCTCAACAAAATACGTTAAAAGAGCAACCATTATGCGAATCGACTTGATATAACCATATACAATGTTTAGATGATAGTGTTACATCAAGCTCAGCTATACCAAGATTTAAATCCTTGTGTAAGGAGTCATTATTCAGACAACTGTTGTGTACCGAGTAGAACCACAATTCTTATCTTTTCCCCCTTCTCTATATCATTCTGTCCCTCTCTTTGTCTCTATCTTCACCTCTTGTTTTTTCTCTCTATCGCTCTCTCGCTCTCTTTGTTACCTCCTCTTCTTATGCACAAGTGTGTTTGACTTTGTCTGCATGTGTGACTCGGGGTATATATTTATATGATCATTATCTCTAACGATAAATTACTTTTTTTGCTTGTTTTGTCGTGACCAATTGTTGATTTTTTTTTTGTGTGTGTACAGGGTCCCATAAAATAAGCTCCGCTTCCTTTGGGGTTCTTCCATATACATTTGTAATTCTGTACTTATTTTGTCATGTTGTTTAACTGGAATATAAACTGAACTGAACAATTCGCCGCCCAGGAAATTAGAGTGAGAGAGAGAGACAGTGTGACAAATTGGCCGACCCCTAAAGATCGTCATACCCCAACATTTGTTTTCAATGTGTACAAACTCGTACCACCACCACGGACCGATCAACACATCGCACAAGGATAGTTTAAGATAACGAGAACGGACTCCCCCCAAATCAGAACGTCATCCAGAGCATGTTTTCTCCAGATCGTGCAGGATCTTTGTAGCTCGCCAAGCAAGCTTGCTATGGAAAATTACCACATCGGGACGAGGGCTTAAAGGGGAATTTCAGTCCAAAGATGAAAAAAGGCTCTTTATAAATCGAGGACAAAATTAAACTGAAAATGGACGGAAAGTACACCTATTATAATATATCACAGCGTTATTACCGAGCTGCCAATTCGCCTCCAAAAAGTAGTGATCTTCGAATCATCAAAATATTCATATCCTTCACATTCCTCTTTCCAAATTAAAACAACCTAAAATACAAACTACCCCATACGCCCCCCCCCTCCCCTCCCTCCTGCTCTTCGCCTCTATCTCCCATATACGCAAGATAGATACCAACGAGGTTCATCATGCTCCCTATTCAAAGATTTCTCCGTCAATCTGTTTTGTATGTGGGTCATGTTTTAGGGAAGGATCTGCTTTCATTTAGGAGCTGCTACAGCCCGGAGGTGCTGACAAGTGTGGTGTCGAGTTTCCTCGGGACGAGATGGTTTGGTTGGTAACAAATCAAAACCCTACAACGCACAGGCACGACTCGTTCCTCTGCCTCGGCTAAGTGAAATAAAAACTCCCATCATGCTCTCCGAGCTGCGTCACATTGCTCCCAGCACAGAGGAATGTGACAGCTAATAGTCTCAACCATAAAATTCGCACGTCATAATGTTCCTTATGTCTTCTTTAGCATGCTTGGGTTTGATTTCATGTCATTCATACGGCAAATTATCCACTGTTGTAATGTTTGAGTTAAGATGTCTGTATAATTGATAATGGTTGTTTATGTTGTATGGTACGGAAATGAGGCTGTACATGCGCATGATGTCGGTCACATTATACCAAAATAGCCAGGTATATTGTGCGCCATGTCTGCTATGGTGTGGTGTTTTGGTGTGGCAGTCTCTCTCTCTCTCTCTCTCTCTCTCTCTCTCTCTCTCTCTCTCTCTCTCTCTCTCTCATTTGTATTCTGCTACCTTTTTACTATTCACATGGTTATATACTTCATATAAAATCATATTGTAATCCACAGTAGAGCATACACCCAAACAGTCATAATCAATGTGGTAATCATCATCTTCAAGAATCAACGGTCTCGTTCTATTTTATCAAATTAAACATAAAATGACTAAAATCACATTTAACGGTGAACCAGTATGATAATTTTAATGTGTATGACTTGTGTGTGTAGGTGCGTGTTTGTTTGTGTGTGTGTATGTATGTGTGTATGTGTATGTATGTGTGCATAACTCTAAAAATAGCGGAGGCGGGAAGTTTGCTAGGTCTATATAGAGTAGGTGTCATATTCAGAGAATAGCTCTGTAAAGCCTTGTTGGTCGATGTTTCAGGAGGCTTGAACATGTTGAACGTGGATCATCTGGGAGGATGAGCTGAATGATAACGTATATAAATACATTTCTCAGTTGAAGAATTTAGAAGTCAAAGAATGTACTTTAGACGACCTTTCCAAAATTCCAGATAAAGTGCAAATAATCAGTATAAACTCATTCAAATGTATTTTTATTTCCTATATTCTGAGAAATATATTTCACTACCGTGGTATTTACACCACTTTCTCTTGCAAAACGACACACTACCTTTTAGCGTAATAGTGTTAACACTGAATGACGTTTCTTTCGTTCTCCGTCATCAACTTAATTATGCTTAGGATAACACGTAATGAACGGTCCATAACTTCAGATGATAACATATTCAAGGAGCCAAGCAAAATGAATGTGCTTACATATCTTCAATACTTGATAATCAAGATAATATTGATTATGTTTCGCACAATAGCAAACTCTCTTTGTTCTCTGTCGTCAACTTAAACACATTTAGGATACCGTGTAATGAACCATTCATACCCACAGACGATAACATAGACGGAGCCAAGCACAAGAAATGTGCTTGTGTATTTTCAAAAAATGATAATCGTGACGATACTAAATTACGTTTCGCACAAAAGCAAACTCTCTTCTTTGATCTCTGTCTTCAACTTAATCACATTTAGGATACCGTGTAATGAACGGTTTTAATTTGCTCTGAAGCTCCTTGAGCATCTAGTTAAGGTGGAAAGTGCGCTATATAAATTCCATGTATTATTATTATTATTATCATTATCATCATTACATGAATTAATGAAGGAGCCAAGCAGAAGACATATTATGCTTGTATATTTTCAATACTTGCTAATCGTGATGATACTTAACTATGTTTTTCACAACATCCAACTTTCAACTCTCGATGTTCCTCAGAATCAAATTAATCATGTCGATGATACCTTTGTTACTATAAACGACTCCTCACGGCAGACAATCACATCAGGAATGAGCCACGCCCATCAATTTTGTTTGGTGTCTGTATCTCCATTACGTGATAAAATTTCGCTAATAATAACCCAGCTTTCTTATGACTTCAGCTACAAGGAAGGCTATCTTGTCTGTAAATATCTAGTGATGTTTATTATAATATTCGTCTACATCAGAACTGACGCCGTCATAACAAGCTACTCGTATGCATTGTGTGTGTTGATAATATACGTATGACACATACATAATCATCCATACGATAATAAAGAATCACTTTTGAACTAAACGAGTATTAAACGTCAATAACTAAATTCGAGATAAGCTTGTCAAATTTGTCAATTTTGTCGATGACAGCATCTAATTCTTCCGGTTTCAGGTCTCTTTTTCCTCTGTTCATTATTCTCACTATCACTTTTCTATTTGTTCTTACCCTTTATTTAAAACGTTCTCTTTCTCCAATATTTTTTTTCTGTCAAAGTTCTAATTGTTTGTTGATTTCATTTCCCGTTCCCTCCTCCTTCTGCACTGATTCTTCGTTTTTCACTCTGCTTTACTTTTTCATTTCCTGTAACTTTTTGTTTCCACCTTGCCCGTGCTCCTTTTTCTTCAATGCTCTCTCCTCACCCTCGTTCAATTTCCTCTTCTTTAATGTGCTTAGCGCCTTCTGCTTTCCTACTCCTTACCCCCCCCCCCCTCCTCCTCCCTCCCCATCGCCCCTCTTCCGTCGTCTCCTATATTGATGATTCCGAGGCTTAAACGGTAGATGACTCTTTGGCTGTGTCACCTGATCTTCAACCAACTCTGAGCAAGAACCCAACACCACCCGAAGGTCCCGGCTCAAATGGGACCCAATTTCCGCTTGGCAGGTAAAGGTGGAGCGCAGCTAGCCACGCTGCATTGGCAAGACAAGACTGAATTAGGGGTTGAAGTGAGATAGTGAGGAAAGGGGGAAAGGAGAGGGGAGACGGGGGAGGGGGGGGGGAGGGCGAGTGGAGAGGGGACAAGGGGGTGAGAGGAGGGGGTTACACTTGCCTGTATCAGAGGCGTGATTGGGCAATGTTGGGCGCACGTCAGACCACCACAAAGACCACGTGATCATAACGTACGTAGCGTGGCGTCAATTGCCATAGCTTTGGCTGCTAGTCCGCAAACTGTGCGCTTCTCGTATTTCGTTGACTCTTGTCTCCGTTACATGATCAATCCGGACAATTCACACACACAAACAAAATACATTCTAAATTCTCCTGGCATTTAACGTGAATTCCCATGATGGGAGAGTTTATGGGGATAAAGTTGCTTGCGTGAAACACTAGCTGGCTCATAACTGAGCTTTCAACTGCTTCATGTCTAGCAAGGTCTTAACTTTATACAATTGAATGTTTTGTTAAATAGCCTAATGAGATATTTCCGGCTTTTGTCAATCAAGCCACGAAAGGCTTATAGATAATTCGAGGCGTATAGATAATTACATTTCTAAGTGTATCATTGACGTAGGTAACGCCTGTATGGCCGTAAGCAAACATGTACAATGGAGCGATATACGACTTCTGCAGGGCATGTCTTGAAATCAGACATGAAGAAAATACAAAATGATTGAAAGAGGACGAACAAACACATTGTAAATAACTGGATAATTGATACAAAAGCATTCAAAGCATTTAACGCAATGTGTTTCAAAGGATGGAAACATTTTGTACACTTATGTATGTGGAATGCATCGTATGAACATTCGATATACAATGTACACCATGCTTATTTTCAGATCAATTCATTCCGAAGAAAAGTAAAGGTAGGCGCTAGAATTCGAATAACTGTTTTTGTTTTTATGTATTTATAGTGCATGTGCTTACTATTTGTGATTTCATTGCGATATCCTCTTTACTAGGAAAATATTAAAATAGCGTACTTGTGTAACCAATGCCACATGTGTTACAAAAGCGTTCCATGGTCTCAAAAGGGGAGCATGTATTACCTCTCAACGAGAACATGACACATTAGACTAATTCTAATGTGTTTATTCTTGCATCACTCCATTCAATATGACGATTATCATGATGTCTCTATGGTAATAGTGGCGGATCCAGGCAGGGTGTAAGAGGCGTGCACGCCCTCTATTAAGCAAATAATCAACGTTGGTGAGGGTGATGGGACGAACTATCACTTCCGAGGCGATCTGGATGTAGCTATCTTTCCGAAGCGCAGCTGAGGAAAGATAGCGTATACATTCAGATCGCCGAGGAAGTGATAAGTTCGTCTCATTACCTGAAACCAAAAGTTGTTTATTTGCTTTATATTCCTCATCTGAAACCAACTATCTATACCAAAAATGACAATTTGACGTACAAAAGTAATGTTTACTTCTCTACCTAACCCTGAGCCGGTGCCATGGGGAACACGCGTTAAGACGCGCGTTACCAGGATGAGCGTTACTAGGACGCGCGTTACAAGGACGCGCGTTACTAGGACGCGCGTTATGACGCGTCAGGAGGAGCTACTGTCAGTTGATAGTCCGAGTGTAACGCACTTTTATTTCGCGCGTACTCAAAATATTGATCACGCATTAGGACTGTGAGGAGTGAAGGGATCAGCGAAACCAAAAAGTACTATCACCTAGAGTGTAACGAACTTTTCTTCTCAGGTGATCAGATGAGCAAAACTACCCTTTATCACGTGATCAACTCTTGACCAATCATATAGCAGCATTCTTAGTATGTGGAATAGATAACAGTACGCTAACCTAACGCGCGCTGCTCAGAAAATGCACATACATCGCGCTTAGCATTCAGATTGCGATGCAACTACTCGCTTTTGACACTTTTGAAAAAGTATGAACAACATACAACTGGAATCAAACTGAAATTGACAAATCGTAAAGTCAAAGGATGCCATTTCATCCAAGAAGATTTCGTGACATTTCATCAATTATTACTTTTGTAATATTCCTTGGATTACTTAAAGAGATTTTCACTTGTGGACAAATTTGAACCTAAAAATGTGTGTATAAGATAATTGATTCAGAACACAACAATGACCATTTTGACCATGACCATTTTGTATCACGCCTGTCAATCGCAGCAGCCACCACAGTTTCATTAATAATGTATGATGCTTCTGGCAGAAAAGAATTTGTGGGTTGACATGTGTGATGCACAAGGGCCTTTGTTGTGTCATGAAACAATTATCTGATGCACATACAATTTTAGATCAAGATTTGTCCATAAGTGAAAACATTCAGAGGATTATTATAAAAGAAAAAGTAATCGATGAAATGTCACACAACCTGCTTCTAAAAAAATTGAAACCATTGACTTTGAAATGTCTTAAATTTAGCTTGATTCGAGTCATACACTATTTTTGATTATTTTCCAAATGGGGCATTTTTGTTACCTAGTACGTTACATGTACTGCGTATTGTGGACATCGCGCGGTGCGTACGATCCATAGAGCTACATTAAGACAATATAGCTCTATGGTACGATCGAATGTACGAACTCAGTCCAGGCAATGAACTAGCATGACATTTTGTACTGACACACTTACTTGATCTTCTGCCATGCCTCCTCTCCAAACTTCTCCGTGACAAGCGCCTTGACGCAGATGTTGATGAAGCCATACTGTAGATAGAAAGAGAGAATAACAAAATAATTGTTGTGTGTGTATATGTGTATGTCATATAATTCATGTTATATATTCTGCTTCACAGCTTCACTCAGAACAGTAATGCACTTGAGCTATCCTCCAGGTGTATGTATTACTTAAGGGCCAATTTTTAGGGCCTATATACAAAGTTGAGGATGTTTGTGTACATAAAGCATGAGGTCTTTCGTAGTTTTGTACGAGGGTAAGGCTGATGAGAGTAAATGCGGAGGCCCGAGGTCACAACACCTGAACTCATGGCAACCATCGCTTAACCTCTTGTTGTTTAATCTTCTCTAATTTGTTGTTTTCGTGTATCATCTTCCTTTTGTTTTCTTTGTTCGTTATTTTTAACCCCTTTGATTCGCTTGGGTGACGCGAATTATATGTATGGGACATATGCAACATATCATTAATTAGAGCCAAATGCGTAGATTTTACTTAAAAGTATATGCTCAAAATATAGGCCTTCGACTAATAACGTTTTCAGAGGGAAAATGCCAACTGACCATTTATTTTAGCCGATTATTTAAAAAAAAATCCCAGTCATTGGAAGGTAACTATGGTAGCTATAGTAATTAATTCCTTATTCATAATTTGTAGTTAAGTGAATGTAAAAAAATGTGTCTGAAATAACAAAGTCTGTACGCGCAAGCATGCGATAGAAAAAGTAGAAAAATACATTACATGATCATCAATAAATAACAATAACCCCATTTGGGAAAGCGACCCCCCCCCCCTAGAAAAATACAGTACATGATCATCCATAAATAATAGTAACCCCATTATAATGGCTCTATTTCCATATTTCAGGTGAGATCTGACCATAATTATGCTTTATTCGTTGTTACCATGGTAATATGAAGCACACCGACGTCCAGCTTTCACATAACAAATAAAATGAATACAATTCAGGATTGTTTGCCAACCCATTGCTTTTATTAACATTATCATTTGTGGAAGAGTATTTTCCCCTATCTTTGTCTGCAATTGTAAATTCCTTTCAGCATTGTTCAAGGAATAATCATTTTTTTCCTCACAATAGAGAAAGAGAGAGCTTGATATAGAGGATTTTATTGTTCTGTTGCTCTTCATGGTACAGCTGAATTTTCCAACATATCTTCATGACCTTCGCCTTATCATAGTCAGTAGCGATCACTACAATCATCAATTTGCAATCAACAACTAATTGGGCGGAAGTTGGTGGGATGTGCGCGATGCCGGTCCTTGTTTAACACAGAGACGAGCAGAAGAATTTTTTATTTTTATAAACGAGATTGAAGGTTTGTAAAAGTTCTACGGATAGGGGGAAAACTTGTTGTCACATTTTATTCTAAGTTCAACCAATAAATCTCATTTGAGAGACCTGAAATCATTTTAAGAAATATAAATAAGGTATTGTACAATACGTGGCAAAATGTCAGGGAGTTTTTGGAAAGCAAGCATGGCGACGGATTTGCTGCCGCCAGTGTTTGAAGTTAATTATTATCATTTCTCTCTTTGAAGCAATCTTTTTGTGTGTTTTGTGCTTCCCCATCAAGTTATTTATCATTAACATTGTAATTAGGAAATAAACAATGAAATTATGATGTACATTTTGATGTCAAAGTTACATATTACTTGCCGTGAACTATATCTGAGTATAAAGCCGGATTTATCAGAGTAAATTTGTATTCATTTTCCTGATTTTGAAGTATTACTTTTAAATTAACTTTTACGCCACGCTTGCACAACTTGATTCTATGTAATCCCGTGATTGTTACTATGGTTACAACACACGTTATGTACTTCACTAATGCTGTGCATTATCTTGAAATGTGAACTGCGTTTATGTTGTGCACTGTCTTGAAAGATGTACAGTCGGTGTTTGGAGTCGTCTCTCCAAAAAGGCTGAGCATAAGAAAAGCGATGTTGATCCTAATGGATACCGGGTTCCGTCTAGAAGGATATCATAGCATAGCCAATAGATTACTTCAAAGAACGCGGTGTGGATCAAGAAGATCTCTCATACCACAATCTAGCGAACAAGAAGAAAATGCGCTTCATCTTAATCCTGTTTTCAAGACAAAATATTTAATTAAAGATTACGAGGAGCAAAGAACTGATAGCATTTTAGTTTAAAGGGCATATACTGTACTGGGAAGGCAAAAAAGCCTTCAAAATGTAATTGTTAGCAATCTTCTTGCAAATGGTCTTAAATTCATGTATTGTCTATTTAAAAAGCTTGCTGAAAGTTATTTGCCCTCAAATGATGTACAATTGGAGTAATGAGTGATTAAATCACAAATCCTCAAAATGTTCGGCCCGAACATTTTGAGGATTTAATCATTAATCATTAATTACTCCATATGTGGATCATTTGAGGGCAAATAACTTTCAGCAACCTTCTAAAATAGACAATACATGAATTTAAGACCATTGGCAAGAAGATTGCTAACAATTACCTTTTGAAGGTTTTTTTTGCCTTCCCAGTACAACAGTATATGCCCTTTAAACAAGACGAAACTAACAGAAGCAGATTGGTAAAGGTTTGAGGAATGTGTGCCAAATAACATGAACAATGTGCTCTTTTGATATATAAAAAAAAAGCCTTGAATCCAGGATTTTCTTCACCTCCGGCGCCCCTAGGAATGCTAGGGATTTCCATCAAAGCATTCCTCAAGTTGCTCAGGGTTGTTCTGCTGTTATAGACATTATGTTGTTGTTCATTGTTGCTAAGGTTATCCTTTTGAACTTAATCACAATACCACTTCACTTAACTTTCAGTTCCGTCTGTGCAACGCCTTTTCTTCAAGTACACGTTCAAGTTCCGTTTTAATTTCATTAAGTTAAACACATTAACAATCAAAGTTAACTTAAGAGGTGATAGATGCCTCCTAGAATAAGCACGAGGTTTAGAGCGACGGAAGACATATTTACCTTTAAATACCATAACAAGTACAACAGTTGCAATAATCTGTTATCATCGTTCAAATTGCGTAAATTACATGGATTATGGTCAAAAATCGAAACAAAGAAACGACAAAGAATAGACTAAGAGCACAACGCGCGTACTTGTCACCAGTATCAATAACCAGCTTTCTTCTCGACGGCTGGTAGGCCTATGTACAGTAAGTGTCTCCTTATTTAACACTTCGAGCCATTGGCATGATAGGTGTATTAACTCACCGTACACCATACTATAAACACAAGTTCTAACAAACAGCAGGCACGTGAAGATTAACCCTTACCACGCCATTATGTGGATCATTTCATCATTAATACACACAAATATACCAGCAGCATTTTGTCTGAGAAACAAAAGGTTATAAGAGGAATGACAGACTATTAAGTCTCGACCCATCTCACACCCTCCCGTGGGTTTGCTAATGAAATTACATCTTGTAACGAGTCATCTGAATATATCGCAATTTCCAGAATACAGTTCTTTTTAATATGCTATTAATTTACGATTTTCTTTTAGCTTTCCGCAAAAAAAAAGCGTACCTCCACTCGAACTGTTCTTGTCCACATGATTGATGTATGAGGACGAGGTGTTTTATTGTTAGTCGGGTATAGCAGAATATAATATATACTCCGCCTATTACACAGCTCGCTGCGTGTTGCCGAACGATTCCCCGTTTATTATCTACACGATGAAATCCAACCTATCTAAATTATCCCAGATACTTCAAATCACACACCTGATATGTCGGACATCCATTATACATCGATTATCTGTTACTTTATGATAATTTTGTTTGCCGTCAGCCAAGCATCCTGACAAATGTCACGTAGGTTTTGTTATAGAGGTTATTACTGATGGACGTGAGCTAGTACCAATCAATGTTTCGTTCAGGAGAAGAGGCGTGCTGACGATGAAAGGAATACCCCAGTGTATTTGTCGATATAATTATTTTTTTTCTCACTGGCTCAATCTGCTGCCCTTTAGTTATCGACGGATATGACAGAAATACTAATATTATGATCGAAATAAATACGCTATTCTGTGTTGTGACTTATGGAGAAAGAGCGTCCGTTTACTTTCTGAAAAGCAAAACCGACATGACAGAAGTATTTATATTTACCTGATAATGATGCACTGTTCATTCGATTTGCACATTATATCTTTCTCCCTTTCCTTCTTTCCTTTCATTACACTACATCTACCAAGATGTTTCGTTTTAACCAATGAAATTTTTTTGAGGCTTATTTTTCTTGGTTTTTCATGTACATATATTCTCTCTTTCTTTGTTATGATTGGATTGCATGAAATCGGAAAGAGACTATGTACTTACCGCTTATGCGCACGTTGTTATGACAACACCTCGAAAACATACCTACTTACGTTCCACCTCTATAAGACATACCAATATGATTAAGAAATCAAATATGTTTCGCCTAACGCGACGCGGTTTAAACCGACATTTCACATTGTGTTGACAAGCGTACGCGAAAATGGCGAAAGCGGTGGATACAATATCTAGAACATACTCACATTATCACACTTTGCCGTTCATATTTCTATTCATGAATCCAAAATCACCAAAGTAGGTCATTTACTTGTCGACCATCGACAAATATCATATTTCTTTGTCCCAACACATGCGAGCTTGCAATGAGGAAACGAAAATATTGACCACATGACATTCTTTGCCAGGACAAATTTGATAATTATGGATAATGACAACGATTGCAGAGCTGAAGACGTGGTCACGTGACTCTGGCTGCCAGAAAGACATGACGTCTGATTGGGAATAACATAATTGAAGCTATAAAATACCTCGAGAACTAGTCACGATAGAAAGACGTGTTGAACGTACCGTTCTCTTTTGTATCGTATCCGATTATGCTACAAACGTCGGTTAGCAATTTGGCTGTCTCAAACACATTTACACAGACCATTGCATATGATTTATTCTGAGCTAATTAACCGACACGGCTACAAATAAAGTAATTATTCTACCGAATTGTACCGAATATGGATTATGATTGACAGAATTCATCAACATGCTACTTTCCTAACCATAGATTGTAACCCATCTTAAAATCAATGTAACTTTCGTAATTTATTTCAGATCTGAACAGCGTTCCATCCAGGAATTAGTTTGGAACGGATGGAGGGGTGGATGGGTGGGTTGACGGACGGGCGAATGGGTAGATGGATGGATGGATTGATGGATGGATGATGGGTATTTAGATACATGGTTTGATGGATAGATGAATGGATGGGTGGATGGGTGGATGGGTGGGTGGGTGGGTGGGTTGACGGACGGACGGACAGAACAACACACGGTATGAACTCAGACACTTTCTTCAGCCAGCTGAGTTAAACATGTTAAACACGAGGCAAAGATTGGAGCATCGATCGATAACGTGCAACATTAATTGGCTGCTGATCGTAGTATTAAAAGCAGTGCCTTGACCCAGTCCGCCTAATTATCCCCTTTTGTCAGAGTGCGTCATACGGGCACGTAGCCGCCTGGACTAATCAACTCATACCGTCAACATAGCTCCACCGGCCTTAAGCAATATTTAGATACACGATCGAACGATTAATACGAGGCACACGTTCATGTGTGATGATTTGAGGTACGTGAGCATTATTGCAGTAGGGTTGCGTGTGGGAGGAGCAAGTCGTGCTGGGAAAGGGACATTCATCTATGTGAGCGACTCGTACTAATGGCTTCTCTAACATTTTCATGATTAATCCTGCACAAAGTATCTGCATCATGTATATCTGCTACTTGATTTGGGTATTAGCTCTTAGCCTAGTTCTCTTATAAACTCGTTTTTTCCCATCATCAATCCCATTACCCATTAACGCACAAACTCTACAACGACACCGTCTAAACTAATATGTGCCTGGACGTACTGATACAGCTTAACTTGTTACTTGTAACTAATGATGAAGTATGTTGAAACATACTAAATATGATAAGTTCTTCGTTTTCTTATTTCAGACTCATTTACTGACTGACTGAGTTGGCTGACAAGTGCTTGAGCCCGCAAACTACTTCTCCCTGCGATATTCGTTACGTGTGTCGTGTGTGTGTGAGACAGATATGTAATTTTAAATAAGATTCGAGAAATATCAGCTAAAATATCGGCGTCTTATTTAATTTGTTTGTGTGTACTTTTATTTATTCAGCGCCATCGCAACCAACATGTCCAATCCGTCCGAGGCTTTGGGCACTTGCATAGGCCTAATATGGATGCCTATCACACCACATACAGCTGAAGTCATCTGGGCTCATTTTACGTTTCCATGGTAACTAACTATTGAGGATATAAATGCGGCTCTGCCCGGAAAAGAGTTGCGTCTCGCACAAATGAAGGGCATAAGAATGATTGTAATGGCACAAATACAAAAACAAACCTGATAGAAAAAACACGTTTCAGTATAAACAACATGATATTTTGAAAGGGTATGAAGGAAGCCCCTCCTTGATGTTCTAGATATCCTACTCGGTATCAGCCATTGAGATGAACATGACTACTAATGATTTCCTCCTGGATTGCTATCCTGATCAATTGCTTCTAATTGCCGTTTTTAATAGCAACCAACATTCCGTTACACGTAGCTTTTAATCAGTGAACGGGGCACGCTCTAACATGACTGTCCATAATCAATCATGATACGCTTTCCAATCTTACGATTAAAAACGCAGGTCCTCGTTCATTCAGAGTGGAATGATTTCCCTGGGCATGTCAGCAAAGGGGGGAATGGAGGGCGACGGGGAGGTAGCCACTAGGGCAATTTATATGAGCACAAAAGTCATAGCTTTCTACCCAGTGACGATTTCTCCGTGGTCGTTAAGAAGACGTATGGTACCCAATTAAGTTACCGAGCTCCTTACGGGCGAAAGACACACCGGCTCAGGCGCTCCTCATGGTAGTACTCCGTCACGAAATGTTACCATGACACAGCTCCACCCCCCCCCCCCCCTCCGCTTCCTTGCTCAAGGATTTCCCAACAAGCCAAAACATTAAAAGAATGATA
This sequence comes from Arbacia lixula, assembly GCA_963669155.1. Lineage (NCBI taxonomy): Eukaryota > Metazoa > Echinodermata > Echinoidea > Arbacioida > Arbaciidae > Arbacia > Arbacia lixula. The sequence goes on along the minus strand of OZ022590.1, from coordinate 1,356,386 downwards.
ATAATGCATACATTGACTAAGTTTAAGACTTGATAGTGAAGAACAATAATGTGTGCAAATTTATTAGGAGAGTGTGTAAAATAGTAATAGGTGACAGGTCTATTTAACTATCTGTCCAAAATAGATGTATATTTGCAAGTGATATACAAAATACCCGGATAGCGTGCATTTTTTCTTGTACATAAATGGTTAAACGCGCATCAAGCAATATAAAATCAATGGAAAAGCATGGAAAAAGCAATGGAATCGATTGATCTAAAGTGAAATGTATCAGTTTTATAAATAATTCATAGGGTGTAAATGGGGATGATTGTGCTATATAGTGCATTTATTGGCTATGAATGAAATGGATTGATTTGGTTTGGTAATGGATATAATGAATAGGTTATTTGACCAGAATGGATTGATGGCTGTGAATGGGATGGTTTGGATGTGGATAGAGAGAATATGGAATGTTTATAATATGTTGTTTATGAATCGAATATATGGGCAATCAAAGGAATGGATTCGTTATGGACATACTGTATTGGTCAATCATTACATCAGTAGTAAATATAAATACCAAGGAACGGCATTCACACGGGCAGAGTAGGAGCTACGTGTTACCTGATAATAACATTGACAACTAAGATTTAAACATTCTATTTACCGCACTAATATTTACGCTACTATGACGAGGATATTATTGACAGCTTGGCATCAAAATGCGCAACTTAATACGTCATTAAACGTTATCGCGGCTTATATCGAAATGTACACTTCTCACACACTTCACCTGTAACCATTTCAACTTAACGTATTTGCCCTCCATTTGAATTTTTGTCCATGGAGAGAAATCAATTTTCATGTCTGCGCTCTCAATTTTAGTTGTAATCTATTCAATAGGCTAATGGGTCCCAAGATGCACAGGGGCGTCGCGTACCCTGGTAAGGGCGGGTCGTATGACCATACATATTTCGTTTCCCGGGGATACACGCGAGTCACATGACATCATAACTTTGACTTCAGAAAAGGGGGACGCACCCTCATTCTTCATTGCGCATGACTGAAACTGTTGAATGATCATCGTTACAAAGTTTTTGAGGTTTTACCGGAACATTGTTTTCCAGCTGTATTTTGCCGGCTTTTTATACATATATCTGAGGGCATGAATAGAATAAATAGTATTAAGAATACGTTATGTATCCGCCATTTTAGAAAGTTCGTTGTGGATGGTATAAAATTAAGACATTTCGAACCAAATAACTTACATGAATAAATGAGTATGCTAGGAGAGAATAAGCCATTTTCGTAATGTATTCACAACTTTCCCCCTAACTGCCTGGTGACGCGTTATTACATCCACCTGCATTTCGTGACTTCGTGAATGGATGGAACGTGCTCTGAATATATCAGTTGTTGCTACTCGGACAAACCTCGGACAAGCTTTGGGTTTACCATTGGTAACGTATTGTTTGGACGAGGGGATTAACATTTGCATACATAACGAAAACGGTCTATTCCAGCAAATTGTAATAAGCATGGTAAGAAAGTAATAAATAGTCTAATCTCATTCATTATTGTATCGTCACTGCCCTAATCGTCAGCGTTAATAACGTTTAAGTGGTGTTCTCATTGTCGAACCTGATGGACAGTGAGACAAGGAAGTTAAGAAAACGTCGAGTGCGACTTGTTTGAGTGATTGATTCTATATGATTACATTAGTACAAACATTTGTACCAAAAATGTAAAGTATTCATCAAAGATCCAGGTGACATTTTTATTCAAACATATATATTTGTATCTTCCATTCCATGTTGCTTGCGCTTTGTACATAATTGTTCTTAATCCAGACGTTACAATTTGCTAGTCTGAAATATTCAGTGAGTTAATCAGATCAGGTGAAGTGCACGTTAGTGTAAGTAGAATATCGTCAGCGTACTGTATTCACGGGATGACATAATGTTCCCTTACGTTTCTACTTACATATTTCTACTTCAACGATATATTCTGACTTCTTAAATAGAATACCGAGTATCTAAGAACAAAACGAACACACGTATGACGACATCCAGCTTCCATTCGAAATAGATGACCGTGTATAGAAACACATGAATGAACATTTCCTCAAAACAAAGCAAACTGCAGAACTGACTTTGAAATAACACTTTTATTAGTGAATCGTTGTACATAAATAATGATAAATGATAAAGTCAAAAAACATTTTCTAAGTCTATTACTTACAATAATTCGGCTATATCGGCGTACAAATGTACATATTTTGTTTTGATAAACTACATGTATTGTCTCTTGCAAACAATCTTTCATAGATTGTGTCAATCCTATGTTAAACGTTATATGATTCATGCAACGTTTTAAAGAATTTAGTACCGGCGAAATGGATACAGTTAATTAAAGCCAAAACGATATAGAATAAGTTTAAAATTTATAAAGTATATAACGTAATCACATAAAATTGTCGTCTGAAAGGTTAGTCAAATAATCAACTGTACGTGTGGAACGCCTTCTTCTTCCTCTTTGATGTTATGTTTAATATATGAATTTGAATGGAGCGCTGCCGACACTTTGAATATTTGTTGCAAGTTATGAAACATAGATATCATAAAGGATGTAATATATTACATTTATAGCATATTTTTGAATATGCACGGTTGAAGAGACTCCCGAAAAAGAATAGCTGAAAAGGGGAATAGATTATCAAAGAAAACTAGGGAGGCCGTACAGGGATGAGAGCAGGAAAGGGCAAAGAATGTGGGATTAAGAGTTGAAGGAAACTGAATAATAGTGAAATATACGACAAGGGATATACGAAGAAGACAAAAACAATACTAGAGGGGAAAATAAAAGGAGTACATAAGAACCTATATCCCACCGCTCATTCGGCTTTCTTCAGCATTCACTGAAATGACTCGAATATATCACTCTCACATTTTGCCCCACCGTGTGTGAAATCCGATCCCATCACCATCAACAAAACCAACAACAATCCGTGTGTATGTGGAATGTAAATATGAAGTTGACTCTCATGGGACAGAGTGTCGCGCTATCTGAACGCACAACGCCTTCCCTCTCTGAAGTTCTAATCCGACAGCTTGTAATGTAGGATTTGGGGAGGTATAAATCAGTGGCGAATCTCGCTCCCCAGCACCGGCCCAATTTGCTCTGGGACCCCCTCGACTTCACAAGGTGTGAAGACGCTCGGCCTGGCTTCCAGGCGCTTGGGACTTTCTAATCCGAACGATTCAACAAATAGGTCTGGTTTCAGTAGACTACTCATTTGAAAGTCATTCCCCGGCTAGGACCCAAGAAAAAAATGAGAACGGCAGAGCGAGCTGTCTTGTGAGTATTAGACGATATTTCATAGTTAAGATGATAAATGTTCAAGTTCCTTGTAGCCAGGCTAGAAGACGTGTAATGTTGCTTGCGTGTGACACCTAATCCGCACCAAATGCCCTCTTACAACAAGGGTGGCTATAGTTTTACCACGTTTAAGGCAATGTATTTTTGTTTCTTTCCGGAACACAGGGGACAAATGTCTTTGAGTTTGAAACGTCCTTGACTTTTATTCTGGAAATGGCCAACAGAACATGAGATTGTTATTGCCATGACAAAGAAGGTAATGACCAGAATGTACATGGCAGCTGATGATAAAAACGATGCCGATGATGAAGCTGTTGATGCCATTATAATCAGGACGATAACAACGATACTGACAATAAAAATGTATTCATTATTCATTAATATATTTCATTTATTTATTCAAGTTTTCTTTTAAAAAAATACAGGGTAAGCCGTTCAGTTGAAAAACTGATTTACAACGGCGTCCTGTATGAGACATAGTTCAGTTCATTTGATTCAACCATTATAAAACACAGCACATATTTACAAATTAAGAGAAATGAACAAAACAAAGTAACAATAATACAATGGCCACGAACTTCGGAGAAGCTCAATTGTGCTTATAATCGAAGCCCTATGGTATCGTAGATGGTGATAGTACATTTACAGTAAAAACTGATCAAAACAAGAAAAAACAAAACAAAATAAAACAAAAACATGCACTCACACACATCAACACCGTATAAGGAGGAGAGAATGAGAAGAAATGAGAAAGTGTATTAAAAGAGTTACTCAGGCATGGTGAACATTCTGTCAAGAATTCTTCTTTTATATACAGATTTAAATCTCGTAAGAGTAGAACACTAGAACTAGAACGCAGATCATGGATCAATGAGTTACATTCATGTACTCCAACAAATCGGACAGAATCATGTAACAGTGTTAAACGAGAAAATGGTTGGTGTAAATGTCCCATATAAATATATAAAAATCTTTATGTCTACACAAATTTCAAGAATATGACTTCAGATAAATTATCCAACGACACGTTCTACTTGATAGTGAGCGTACATGAATAAACGTCCCACTCTCACAACGAAGATTGTGAGCCAACCATGGTCATGATGGTAGTTGCAATATTGCCACCAGGGCAGAAGCTTTTCACGTTTTTTTATATACGGATAAAATTGCGTCCAAATACAGGAGTTTCTCTTTATAAACATATACATTGGACATTCGTGTTGACGGGTCACGTTGTGTTTTATTGCAGGGTGAACGCAGTGATAGGTACTACAGCATTATCGCCTAATCATTGGGCCTCGTTCACATGACAACCCTCATGTTTTGTCAACAGAGTAGCTGGGGGGAATGGGGGGGGGGGGGGCGCAATCGATGTCTCCCTGACCTAGTTCACGCTGTATGACCATGGACCCTGCCAACTCAGATGCTGAAAGCTAATCATCTCAGTGCCCCTTTCCCCCTCACCTCCACCCCTAACCCTCCCCCGGGTTTGCTTGGTAATCCATCACTGCCTTAATCGTAATTATATTTTCGAATCAAATCAATTTTCAACTTAAACTTAAACACATTCTTTTTCAAGCTGTCATGTATATTATTTTTATTGTTCAGTATTAATAGCGTTCATCAGAGAGCTAGACGGGCCACGTTAATCACTTTTGTAAGTGTTCGGTGTTTATTAGAAGAAGGAATAACAAGTATTAATAACCTCCGTGACTTCCGTATATGGAGTAAGGAGCGGCATCTATTAAGGGATGAATTATAGCAGACATGTTCCATTCAATAGCAATGGCTATAAACTAGCTTGATCTTTCGTGATATGTAGAGTGCTGTCCCCGCATACACCAAGTAAATGACCGTAGTCGCTGTCAGCTCCAATTTGACGTCCATTCAATTTTCTCATAATTTTCTATTCATCTGTCCCATTGTGTATTGTGTACGTAATTTGTCCAGTTACGATGCCAAAACGGTCATAAATCGTGTCTTAAATGAATGCAATTACACGTATAACATGTACAATGGGAGATTGAGTAGATACATATTTCCCCATTCTGAAACGTTTTCTAGTCAAGATCTTTATGGAGACGTGTATAAGAGGAAAGCATTTAAAAGGCTTTGGTTCAATTCCTTTCATTGAAATGATGTAATTCATTCTCCGTTCATGTCCTATCGTCTGGCAGATACCATATTTTAAGATACTGTAATGAAACCCTGAATTCAAATTCATGTCAAAAAGACCAAAACAATCAAAGAAGCAGAGTAAAAAAAAACAAGTACAAGAAATGTTATTTTAAACATGTAAACACAAGCACTAGAAACCTTCACGAACAGCTTCCAGTGTCCTCTACAACTTGTTATTGTACAGAACTACACGTTGCCATGTTATCGCACGGCCAGGTTGTGTTCATAGCTATTGTGCACAGTTGATTTCAGACGACATGTCTAACTACCGCGTATTGGCAGTGTAAGATCCCAGAAGTGGCTAGGAGCTAAGACTTACACCTCTACTTATCACTTGTTTGAATTTCCTTAGAACTTTCAGCAGAGTGATTCTCTGATTTTTCTGCTTTGATGAAACTAAATTCAATTGTTTTCATTCTTGAAACAGGGAAACACACACACATATACATGAAGATGAGGAGCTGTAATCCACTTAGTCCCACAGAAAAGAAACGAATGTGTTATATAGAGTACCGAGGTGTGACGTAATTTTAGCATTATTGTCAAGATAACTGGTTCTAAACAATGCAGGTGGAGCACGCAGCGGTGATCACAGCGGGGACTGTCATTTGGAATGCCCGACACTAGCCCGATAGACAATATCTGAACGCTAAACCTTTCACTGGAGTGAGTTTGTTCAGAGCCAATTGTCTTGACAACATGCTCATATGACGACACCACTTCGGTACTCTATTGAGATGGGGCCGTCAGTGTTTGGTACTGAGATATTTAAAAAAAGAAAAAGAAAAAAAAAGGAGTGTTTGCCTTCAACGGAAACACACAAATATACATGATGCAATAATATCTGATCTCTCACAAGAGGAGTTAACCCGCTCAGTCCCACGGACAGGAAACAGAATTGTTGAGATGGGGCAGTCTGTGCTTGGTACTAAGGGAATTTAAAAGCATTGTTTGCAAAACGTACACCAGATGCATAAGCCACTGTTATTTAGTCGCGTATCCAGGATTTGGGGTAATGAGTGCACCTTTATGCATTTCAATGAGCCCGAAATATATATCTCAAAGATTGACAATGATTAAGGACACGTTCGACGTCCGGCTTGGGGACCATCCGCCGTATGTGCACCATCACTATGCATCAGATGTACATAGAGAGCAGTGTGCGTGTAGAACGGCATCTTTTTTGACTCGTAATGAGGGAACGCATGTGTCAATGACGCACACTTGTATCACTTAATACACACAAAATCTGCCAGAGTAGCATCTGGTTTGGCATCATAGCTATACACTGGCCTTCAATCAGCGCTGCCCTACTCTGAAAAAAGGGAGCAACTAACAAAAGATACTTTTCTTGTAAATTAGTAAAATGTCTCTGTCACTTGCATTGGCATCAGTGCAACATCACATCATGTTAGATTGAATATTTTGCAGCAAGATGAATATTTCTTGTCAAGATTTTGGCCGTATGTAGAGAATGCTGGATTCAATCGAAGAGCACCAATAACCCAGATTTGAGTGATTTGTTACTTGCTTCTCTTTGTCAGAGTAATACAGAGCTGGCTATGCCCGCTTTATCTTGCTACGTGATAATTCCACTGACACGCCACACAAGCCACATTCGTAATGATGTCCAGCCAGCTATCCAGTAACATTCTTAGCACGTTGTGGTGAAAGTACACACACATATCGTGACAAGGAGAGACGATCCTTATTGAAAGTTGTTGTCATTAACAGCAGATGAGCAAAAAGAAAAGTTGTATAAACTTGGATAAAAACCGGATATAAAAATCGGCTGTTAACTTAATATTAATTTTTCTGGGCTGTACTATCCTTAATTCACACTAATGGCTGCGTCTTAAGCTACTGTACGCCACCACTAGGTGTTAGTATAGTTAATATCTTCCACAATGATCGTGATTAAGATAATTGCTATCTCCCCACTAGCATGAAGGAACATTCCACACACAAAAAAAATCTTCGAACAATAATAAAAAAAAACATTGGATAAAACATTAAACATATAATGATGAGAGTTACCAGCATTTAAGTGATTCCCGTTAACATTTAAGCAATCAATTATTCTGAAGGTGAACACTCGAGGACTTGTGTATCGTGGGGAACATTCATGACATTAACATAATGGAAAAGATTCATCGCTATTACAATAATCGCTTTTGGGTAATTAATAACAGAAATGTGTACAGGCAATGGTATGGAATCATAAACCATTAAACACTTTTTCGTAATTAAAATGCAATCAATCCGATGCACAGAAACCACCAAGGTTGATGACATGCCTGCGGTAGGAAACATGTTGACCTTAGCTCAATTTTGGGCGTAGTGTAATTGTAAGGTTAGCATAATCAGAGACCACTTACCATTTTGATTTAGCTTTCGTCTGGCAGCTTGGCTGACTCCTAAGGGTGTGGCATGCGATCAGCTGCAGTCGAGCGAGGTACATCGGGTGGTCACCACGGGCAATAGAGACATACCTCCACCTCAGCTGATCCTCCTGGAATCACGCCTTCAACTTCTTCAGATATATCTTTTTTTTGTGGTTCGTATTAATAATTAATCACCAAAAAAAAATGTCGTAAAACACGCCAATGTGCTTCTCAAAATATGTTGTGGCGCTAAAGCGATATCAATCCTTTATTTTCAATGTTCCTTGGCACGATGCATCAAGCACGGCAAATAAACGATGTGGACTATCTAGTGTATATATAGGTCTTTTTGTCCGGGTCTTTAGAAGTAAAATTACAATTTTGATTCTTCTTCCTTGGATTAAAATCCACAGTTGCGAGTCGCTGGAAACGTGCAGACTTGAAACGATGAAAACACTGTCAACAAGTAGCTTCATCTACATTCCAATGTCACTATGTGATTGATACTTTGGTGTCGCGTTAAGAGCGTCGCGTCGTGAGCTGCCGTGCCCTCAGCTCAGGCGTGTACGCTGTCTGATACCAGTCCCCTTAACTCGCATCCTCTGCTTCCAACAAGCACGTGCGTCCTTACCCGAGCGTAGGCGTCGGTCTGTAAAGAGAAAGGACACATGAAATGGTAGTAATAGCTAGCCATTTTGATGTACATGATAGGAAAAAGAAATCATCATGGCTAGTTCCCAGTTCTATAAACGATCCCCATTCATGTAATTAATAGGGTGAAATGTATCGCTATACTCGCACTTAAAGGTGAGCATTTGTTTGCAGGCAACTACCTTTGGGTTGAATTGAAACGATGAGGATAACGCGTAGTTTAACCTTTTCCATTACCTGCATACACTGTGCTAAAACGAAATGATTTCAATGAGTCAATTCCTCCGGACGAAGCTTGGTCTGACCCAGTCTGATGTATAAGCCTTCATCTCTCTAGATTGTTGACTTTATATGTTTTCCATGATCTTTGCCTTCGTTTGGATGTGCTTTGTGTCGCCATAGAAACTAACCTTGAACGGAGGCAAATGCGCAAGCGTAATGGGAGAAACCATTGATGTGCAGGGAATCTAATCATATCGAGGAAAACTGAAATCATATTTTTCAGAGTGAAATCTGTGACATTCAGAATCGGTAATTCGCTCCACATGGACAATACTTTCTGCCTTGCTTTGCCATGTTGGCAACCACAAACCTCACGGGCCATATCCCGTACCCATTTGCAAAATGATCTATCTTACCAATAATTCTTGCTTTGATCCAACAGTGGTTTACATCTTGATTGCTTGAACATTGAGTTGTCAATTTATGTATGTATTCTCTATTTCTCCCGCCCCCCTCTCTCTCCTTTCTTTCTTTCGCTCTCTCTCCCTCTCTGTCTCCATCTCTCTGTCTCCGTTTCACACAATCACAAAGAGACACGCACACACATACATTTTCTCTCGTTCTTTCCTTTCTGTCATTCTTGTTTTCTCTTTTCCTCTTTTTTTTCTCTTGCTTTATTATATCTCTAAATCCATCTTTTTTTTGCCCATTCCTAACTCGATGTCTTTTCCCCATTTTTCTACATGTCTACCATATCAACCCCACCCATTATTGCGTGGAGTTTGCATCTCTCAACATCCATTGCCAATTGTTGCCAATTGCCAATTCCGCCGATTGTTGGTTATTGTGACGTATGCCTACATTAATCACATAACCCTCGGGGACAGTTTGAGCATTTCCTGTAACAAACCCAAATTTAATAGCATTTATTTCTAATAAAAAAAGATTGGTACGCATATTTCTCAGAAATTATCGAATATCCTTCCGTCGAGCATTTTTCTTATTGAGTAAAGTTGATTCCATCTCGTTGGATATACATTAATAGTTGGGGCTGAATATACACTCTGACAGAAATCGGTTTATTCTCTGAGCTTATCATATCACAGGATCACAGAGACAATAATTGCTGATGATATCAAAACCGAAGGCTGCAGCTTTGTTTTTGTTTTTTTTTTTTTGCTCTTTTCATCACTCACGATTTGTTGAACCTGTATACTAAGGACATTTACTCTTATCACAGTGATAAAAAAAAATGATGTTGCAGCTGTTTGGGGGGTCTAACAGTTGATTCAACGTGGAGTGCATCATAAACTGATCAATTCATAGTCTATATGTTTGTTTAATTTAGCGAGAAACGGCGCTGCCTGTTCAGACTACACGAATGGCTGCAATTGCACCAACAAGGAATTACCTTTCCCGGCTTCATCACGTGTTTCGTTGAAAAAGATTCAGTTTAATGGATTTTCGGATACTTTGTATTAGTTTTAAAGAAACCATAAGATTCTTCGCAGACTTTTTTGTGACAACGGAGCAGATTTGTTGCATTTAGACTTGGAAAAGACTCTCTTCATTCCCCTGTTTGTTTCAAGTTAGCATCGCCCACATAGTGAGTAGTATGAATCTAAAAACTATGAACTACATGGATAAGAATACATTTAGATAAGTCTTAGTTAAGATGTGTTCAGATAACAGCTTGACATTATCCATTACACTGAATGGATAGACATGAATTTTCACGATACGTATTATCCAGCGATAAGTTAATTGCATATTAAATAAAATGATGCAACCTGAATGAGATAAGATAAAAATCAATGTAGGCCTATAGGTATACCAACTTAGGTTTTACGCCTATAAAACGATTAAAAAGCAGTGACAAATTAGGAAGAGGTGTATATTTCCTGTCGATTATTAAGAAACTGTACGAAGGGGAAAGATGTGACAGTTTAGAGATGTCTACAAGTGGAGAGTACAAGCTGTATTTTGCAGATCATCCAAGAACGTATTTACCACTGACCAAAGAGCTATCGCTCTGTGCTCTGACGATCGTTATCGTGCAGTATGCGCACGTTTCTCCCACTCCTGCCGTTAAGATGTTGCGTAAATTGGCACGCACGCGTAACCTACATGCCTCAGCAACAGACGGCGAAGCGCTCGTTTTCTTGCGGGGGTTATTGATCAGTCACGCTCTGCTCGCTGAGCTCCACATTACTGCACAGATTCGATGGCATTTATGGCGCTCGCCTCTGAAAGAGCCCGTTTATTGCGCTGCAAATTATGTTTATTCGAAGTTGATCGCTCGTCTTTGTGACATCAAATACCAGAGGCGTTAATACGTAACGTGCTGGAATACTTTTGACTCCTTACGGAAACGCATACGTCAGGAGGGTTGCATATATGAATGGAAAATCAAGACAGTCTATCCATCCCCCTCCTCAGGCAACTCTGATTCAATCCTAATGTCACATACCATTTACACAAAACAAATGCAGACAAGATAACACAGATGTAGCTCATACTCTAGAAACGTCAGTAATCGTGTAGCTGTGGGATTTTACATCTTGAATTCATGAATAATCCAGGAACACGGTCACTGTTGTAACAAAAGTAAAAGGTGTGGTAGGTGGGCTCCGTCGAATTCCTATTCTTTTTCTGATACCTCGTATTTCTTCCCATTTTTCTCCTCTTTCTCATGCATCTTACTTGTTTCCTGCTTCTCAATCTTCTTTTCATCTTCTTTTATTTCCTCTTTTATAATGTCCCTTTTCAGACTCCTTCTTCTTCTCTTCTGCTTTTCTCCATGTCTGTCTTTGTTTGTATTGCCCAAATGAACTCTCTCCATCCCCTCCCTCTCTCTCTCTCTCTCTCTCTCTCTCTTTCTCTCTCCCTCTCTCTCTCTCTCTCTCTCTCTCTCTCTCTCTCCTTCTCTCCCTCTCTATTCCTTTATCCCCCCTCTCTCTCTTTCTCTCTCCCCCCCTCTCTCTCTCTCTCTCTCTCTTTCTCTCTCCCTCTCTCTCTCTCTCTCTCTCTCTCTCTCTCTCCCTCTCTCTCTTCCTTTATCACCCCCTCTCTCTCTTTCTCTCTCCCCCCCCCCCTCTCTCTCTCTCTCTTTCTCTCCCTCTCTCTCTCTTCCTTTATCACCCCCTCTCTCTCTTTCTCTCTCCCCCTCTCTCTCTCTCTCTCTCTTTCTCTCCCTCTCTCTCTTCCTTTATTCCCCCTCTCTCTCTCTCTTTCTCCCTCTCTCTATCCACGTCCATATATATTGCTTTGAATCCTCTCATCTTCTTGCCATGCCCTGTCTGCTGATATCAAGGATACTCCGAGCCCCATCAGACTCGAGGGATGTATCAGCACCTCGTATCAGCTTTCAGCCTAATATCCATTTCATGTTTAATATCCCATCACCAATATCCATGATAGCACGCGGCAGAGCGCTGTTCATCCTTATCATGCTTCTTCTTTATCTTCACCATATATCTCCCTGGAGGCAATTCAAATGTTTGTTCGATGATTAGTTTAAAACACGGTAATGTAATTTTCAATGAATTATTTAAGACCATTCTCATATTATATTTTTTTTTTTTACCCAAAAGATCTTGACTATATTTTCTGACTGCGTGTCCATACTGTATATAGTTGTCCATAAAGTGCCATTCTCAAAGTGTAGTCGTCCACAACAGACCGTTCACACACTCTAATTGTCCACAATAGACCGTCCTCAAGACCGTTGTCTTACTCACATCGTCCACAAAAAAAATAATTCCTCAAACTATAGATGTACACAAAATGCCGTCCTCATACTGTAGTTGCCAACAAAAAAGAAAGATTCTCTGACTCTAGGTGCCCACAAAAGACCGTTCTCATACTTTAGTTGTCTACGAAAGACTGTTGTCATACTGAAGTCGTCGGCAAAAGAGCATTCCTCATACCGTAGATGTCCAAAAATGACGTCCTCAAACCCTACTTGTCCACAAAAGACTGTTCTAATTCTGCAGTTGCCCACAAAAAGAAATATTTTTGTACTCTAGTTGTCGATAAAAGACCGTTCTCATACTGCAGTCGTCCACAAAAAAACACGTTCTCATATTGAGGCTGTCCACAAACGATCGTCTTCATTGCATATCCTCCTTCGACAAATAGAAATGAATCATGTTCGTGTCTTCAACAAGTTTCACTCTCCAGCAACATGCATTCCAAAGACTGTGAGTGGTATTTCACAAGTTAGTATAGCATGTCATCTTTGTTCATGTCCATGAGACACCTCGAACGAAATCAAATCCACAAAGCTACAAGGTCAACAAAAGCCTTTTTGTCAAACACATTACAAATCTCAGACCATACATGGGTTTAACGCGCTTAAACACATGAGTTCGGCATTGAATAAGGTACAAATTGCTTCTTTTTAATTGCTTTATAAACATCATTCTTTAGAAGGCCTACAAATTATTTTTTTTAGAATATTTTGGTGTTTATCAATCTCTGTTCCTTATCTCTTAGAATGATATTTGGTAGTGTGCAATGTACAAATGTAGGTCACGTGTGTACAGATGTGTGCGACGAATGTATTAGTACTTGTACCAATGTGAATAGTTCAAAATTCATACGTTTGGAGCTGTCATAATGTGGCGGTTGTGGAATGTGACTGCAGGTCTCGAGGTTTTAGGTTCAAGCTCACCCATGGCAGTTGTGTACTTCAGCAAGATACGATATTCAAAATGCTGCTCTCCACTCAGGCATGTTAGGAGTATAAATGTAGGTGGACGAATATTGACCAAGCGCCGATATCGTACATCTCGCAAGGAATATTCTCCATGGAGTGGAGATGGTGCACATTGTTAATGTGAACAGACGTCCTTCTACCCAGCGACCAGGGCTAACATTATTACATCCCTCTTCATTCAGTCTTCGGATTGCGAATTCAGACAGATCCTTTACATCATTAAAAATCAAATTATAACGCTTTAGCAATCTTTGGGAAGTTTATAACTCAAGTAAGCATATTTATCTGCCTAAGACATGTATCCAACTTTACACAATATATATATCGTAGCCTATGTTGTAGGGGTGCACCATGAAGTCTTAATATCAAGCAGCATGGCGTGCTCAGTCATGAGTGCTACCAACGGAGAACAGTCAGTGTGCTCGTCCTGAACTCGAGTCCGCTCTGTTCGGCCAGTTAATCCGACCCCTACATTAGTAATGCGCAAAGCCTGCGCAGGTGCGCAGATGTGTGTCTGGTATTACCGGTCATTGCCTCACCTGCAGAGTGTCTGACGTGGATTCGCCACTATTCAATTCTTAAAGGGATAGTTCACCCTGAAATTAAGTTGGCTTTAATCAAAGCATAAACATAAAAGAAACATCTAAGTGGAGGTTTGACGAAAATCGGTCAAAGGATAATAAAGTTGTGATCTTTTCAAAATTTCAATTTTGTGGCGTCACGCGCGAGGTGCTCTCTCATATGTTGTGTATAAAATAATTCCATAAATTGCTATTTTTTCGTACATGTATGTGTGTGTAATAACATATTTCCGATTATGTATCAAATATAGAAGGGAAAAGGATGCATTTTTTAAATAGAAAATGCACATTTCCGAGAAACAATTGTACGCAACAGATGGAAAAGAACCTCGCACGTGACATCACAAAGATCATAAATTTCTTATCCTTAAACGGATTTTCATCAAACCTTCACTAATATGTTTCTTTTAAGCGTTTCATTTTATTGAAACTAAGTTAATGTCAAGGTGAACCATCCCTTTAATACCAGGCAAGCCTCAAGATAGGATTGTGTGTTCGTATCACGTATTGCAGTCAACAGGTCAAGGCGCTACAGAGACTCGCTATCTATCTGGTGTATTCGATACGCTAAGGGGGCGGAAATGCAACCGACAATGGAAACGGTTTTGAATAGACTTGGGAATAGAAAGATAGTGGTAAAAGAGGGACAAATAGGGAGACATAAACTTCAAATGAATGGAGAGGAGGAGAGTGAGAGAGAGGGGGGAGAAAGAGAGACGGACCAGATGTAGAAGTTGACAAGGGTAGAGAGAGAGAGAGAGAGAGGGAGGGGGAGAGAGTGCGAGAGAGGGGGAGAAAGAGAGACCTAGCAGATAGTTGAGAAGGGTAGAGAGAGAGGGGGAAGGGGGAGGGAAGGGGGAGGGGAGGGGGACAAATAGAGACGGAGCAGATAGTTGACCAGGGTATAGAAGGGGGGAGAGAGAGAGAGAGAGGGGGGGGGACGAATAGGAGATTTGATCGGAGAGGAAATCAGGGTTACTAATGTCATTATTGGTCATTGCTATCCAAGGAATTTCATTCAGATGATCCACTCCTTACAATGATAATGTAATTTATTTACGCACTAAATGCATTAAAACCGATATTATCCATTACACCATCCTGCGCACGGTAGTAAATCACATTGGTAAGCCCGATCTGAGGTAGAGGTCGAACCGATCAGAATGTAATTATTTCTGCTTAAATCAAATCATTTGTTGAGATACAATTCCCTTAGATAGGATCAATGTCACAATTCAGTTCGATTGGCATCTGCGGCGTTTTATATTGGAAAAACACTACCAGATTCTCTTTCATTGACGATTGTCTGGGGAGATATAAAGAGCACGATTATAAAAACTCCAAATGGGCTACACAAAGTGCTTACCATTGGTAGCTGTGTATATTACAGATTCATATGTAATAGTCACATGTAATTAGTAAAGGATGGTATTATAAAATGCACAGCATCGACTCTCTTACTTACTGACAAATCCATTTTTAAACGATAAAAAGTCTCCCTGACAAAATGATAGAAATGTAATATTGCTAATACATATCATGTAAAAAGGTATACCCCTCTGGTTTTATACCATCCAGACTATGATAAGGAATACAAAACCACCGAAGCATATAAATGTATACTTACTTCCTGTCAGACTTGAAATATCTATGTGAACAGCCTACAAGCTGTAAGAACAGACTCGTGTGGTTTGAAATCCGTGTGATTTGCACGCATGTCTATAGAGAACACAGTCACTGACAGTTGGGGATCTTTCTTTTTTAAATAGCAAAAAACAGCGGTAAGGACAGGTTTCCTAAGATTCCTTTCGGTCTATGTATCCGTGTAAACGGCAAGCAATCTCAGTGAGAACAGGTTGCAAAGAACAGCTACAGTAAGCATACTACTACCTCGTCTATTCTGTGACATCTATTACATGCTAACACATCAAACGCAAATAATGAGAACAGATGGCATTCACTTCCGTTTTTTAACAATGTAAATGAGAAGCAAGAAAGAACTCTTCAGTCACCAAAGTCTTGGCTAAGTCAGTTAGTATTCTAAAAATGACTGGCTTAAAAAAATTACTTTTAAAAACATGTTCAAATCGCCGTCTTGAATCGTAGATGCCTTGAGTGGAAGTTTTAGGGGTTTTTTTCAGATGACTACTCCAGTAAACGTACTACTGCCTGGTTTATATGAACAAAAACAGGAATCACTCGATGAGGGCTAAGGACTACAGAGCCAGCATAAGTGCTAAGAATAGCTTCAAAACCATTCCGTCGGTGTTTATAACCGTGTAAACAGTGATAACAGGCTGTAAAAGCTGGATCTAGTGAATGGACTACTACTGGTTTATGCTTGACATAGTGTGAAGTGGGCCAGAAGTCACTCGATGAGAAAACATTCACATTCACTCCGTCGGTATTTATAACCGTGTAAAAGGCAAGTATGTTTGGTGAGAACAGGGTGTAAAGGCGGGATCCAGTGAAAGGACCACTACCAGTTTATGCTTGCTCGAGTGTGAAGTGGGCCAGAAGTCAATCAATGAGAGCTGAGGACTGGTGAGAACAGTCTAATATTCACTCCGTCGTTATTTATAACCGTGTAAAAGGCAAGCAAGATTAGTGAGAACACGCTGTAAAGGCTGGATCCAGTGAAAGGACCCCGACCGGTTTATGCTTGCTATGGTGTGAAGTGGGCCAGAAGTCAATCGATGAGAGCTGAAGACTAGTGGGAACAGTCTAATATTCACTCCGTCGTTATTTATAACCGTGTAAAAGGCAAGCAAGAGTAGTGAGAATAGGCTGTAAAGGCGGGATCTAGTGAACGTACTACTACTGGTTTATGTTTGCTAGGGTGTGAAGTGGGCCAGAAGTCAATCAAGGAGAGCTGCAGACTAGTGAGAACAGTCTAATATTCACTCCCTCGGTATTTATAACCGTGTAAAAGGCAAGCAAGTTTAGTGAGAACAGGCTGTAAAGGCGGGATCTTGTGAACGGACTACTACCGGTTTATGCTTGTCAGGGTGTGAAGTGGGCCAGAAGTCAATCGATGAGGTCTGAGGACTCTGGAGACGGGATCTGACTGCGCGCTCGGTCGACAGTGTCTGCGTCTTAATCAAATTGATTAGAAAACCGCAGCCACTGGCCGAGTGGCCTGAGACTTGGGGCGTAGTCTGGGACGAAGACACAAATTAAACAGCAGTGGACCTACATGTTGCATAGTGGCCGTTATAGAGTCGTCAATGCCATTGATATTCCAATATTGCAACAAAAAAAAATGTGATACATATTGAGGATTAAAGCAGATTTACATTTTAAATGAAATTTAGTCAAAAGTACAGTGAATTGTTTTTTTATACCAACTAAAATTTCAACAGCAGCTAAAAACACTTACTTATAAAGTCAGAATGTATTATGATCCATTTTTGTTCAGTTCTTATTTCAAGTAACTGATAGCTACACGACATTCGTGAAATTCCAGCTCCAGCCAAAAGAAAACAACACAGCATGCTAAGATGACATTCGTTTTTCTCGAGGACAATGCTTGTGTTTATATAGGTGTAAGTACTCTATTTCGACATTTAATGTACATTTTTCTCTATCCACACCACCGTCATGCCTCCTTTAGTTGGTATCTGATTTGCGTTTCAGACAGCTTGCCATTTTTAAGGAATACTTTATACTTATGATCTCGTTCCTTGAAAGCACGAGAGACAAAGTGACAATGTTATGTCTGGATGGCTAAGACTAGCATCAGAACACCATGGATTGTGGGCTTGTATCGCGGTGTTTTCTGCAACAGGTAAGAGAATTTTGTAACTCAACAACAGCAGCAGAAATCAGTATGATCGATGAGCATTAATGGCCCGAAGCAGGATTTGCAGTGAGGAGGACACCGAGTCTAACCATAACGTTTTCTTGCATACTTGCCCCATCTCACATAGGTTGTTTACGGGTGTCGGCTGAAATCATATTTCCCCTAACACGCCGAAAGTTACAGAAACATAAACGATCATATCTAACCGTAGATATACGCCGAGAGATACGCCACTAGCATAACTGGTAACGTAACACCGCAGCCCTGTCGGATATTAAAGAATATAAGATATTCAGGACCAGAGACCAAAAAGGCGTCACTTTCTGCGATCTGTGACGTGAAAATTATAATACCCCGGGGGGAGGAATTCAAGAAAGCTAGATATTTGGGTGGAAAATATTTTGACACACAAAAAGAGGGAAAACAGATAAAGCCTTGAAAAGGTCAGTGAAACGACAGGGCAAGTTGGATCTCGTTTCATTCACTTTTTAATTAGAATTCAGCTCAAGAAAGGATTGGGCTGGAGATATAGCAAGTGTATTATACAGATAGATTATATTGCATGTGTTTGAGAAAATAGATTAATGCTTCAAAACCTTATTCAAGTCACTCATCTTCGGAGTTTTCTACTTCGTTTGATTTTGAAAGTTATTTCCTACTTTGCCCACTCCTTTTTAAATAAAAAAAATATGTTTGGAGGACCAAATGCTTTATTTTGCTTTCATCATGTTCACATTTGTACTATCGTTTCGTATAAATGTATAATAACACTTCACACATGCTCACAATATACCATACCTCGTTATCATCATACAACCTCAAATTATATTGTATTAGATTATCACATAGAACACATAGTAGCTTGGGAAATTAATATAATTCCAGAAAAGTAAAGCAGTTGATAAAGCATGCTTCATATGCTAGATAGGTTTATAATAAGGTATGGTAATATAATTTCTTATACTTATTCATCATCCAATCCCGTTTTGGAAAAAAAATAAAATTGAAATGGACCCTTTATTAATACTAGAACAATAAAAATAATTTTTGCTAACCCAGGTCGGCTGATGAAATAATGGATACACTTTTCAAGTATCATTTCACGATTGCAGAATATCGAATGAAATTGAATTGTTCCAATCAGTGGTCGGCTGTTACGATTACCCATCCCCGTTTCGTATATTCCGAAACATCATATAATAGTATCGAGAAAAAAATGAAGCAAATTCGTTGCCGTTGAACTTCCAACTGCACTTATTGGCAATATACATTTTCACAGAAATCTATTCATTGTCGTATTGCATGTTCTGTACTTATATGCAAATCATGAAATAAAAATCATCCGGGATTAATACTGTAGTGTAATGAGATATCAGATACTCATGTGCAGCCTCCAAAGCTTTGAACCCGTAACACTTTGAAGCCAAAGAGAACATGTTTTTATTGCAGGGTCAAGGTACTTTATATTGTTACGCAATACATTCAAGGAAATATATTCTTGTATATTGGGTGCATTCCGCATGAATTGTATGTATCAACTGTGCCATGTGTAACACTTTCACAGGTCAAACACACAAATCACATATAGCATCTGACACACAAAGATATGGGACCTCATCCTACAGAATCAGCTGAAGATGTGAACACATTCTTCCACGAGAAACGGAAAGTACGGTTGGATTAATTTAGTTTTCGTCTTGCTAATAATTCTCTCTCTCTCTCTCTCTCTCTCCCTCTCTCTCTCTTTCTCTCCCTCTCTCTCTCGACCTTTCTCTCTCCCTCTATCTCTTTTCCTCTCTCTCTCTCTCTCTCTCTCTCTCTTTCTCTCTCGTTCTCTCCCTCTCTCTTTCTCTCTTTCTCTCTCTTTCTCTTTCTATCTCTTTTCCTCTCTCTCTCTCTTTCTTGTTCTCTCTCTCTCTCCCTCTCTCTCCCTCTCTTTCTCTCTCAAAATCACCATCTAAACATCTAAATGCATCTCCTCTCTACTTAACTTGGAAGGTTACATCGGCGGTACAGAGCAAACAATTCACGTGTCCATCTTTCGAATGATTCCTCTCGCTCTCTACCCACATACAGTTTTGGAGAAGAGCTAGACTCCCCCCCCCCCCCCCCCCCCCCAAGCATTTCTTATTCTCCTATCTTGCCTCAACAGGTAGCTTTCATGCTGCTTGTCATATATAATTCAAACTCTCAAAGTATCATATAAAGGCTAATTCTCATCTTCTTCTTGTATGTTCGCGCGAGCATTAGATTTCACCGGCTAGATGTGTTACATGTTAAAAGCGCAGTAGCATACCCCCAACCCCTCGACCCCCCCCCCCCCCCCCCCTCCATCTCTTGTCACAGTGTATCTATCAGACTCGACCGAGCCACCTGTATTTGCTTCCCATTCATTACAAACACGGTGTGTTGTCCGATATAACAGGTGCGGCCGCACACCATACGCTGGTACTCAGCCAGGCCGTATGCTCGGGCATGGTCAATTACAGGGCTGGTGGCGGGGTGGAGTGATCGCGCATCGTCATCGATCTTAATGCGAGTCGGTAACTTCGTGGGACACTGTCCTTCTTGGTTCTAACACTCATCCGCAGTTTCTGTCGTGACCGACATCAATCCTGGTTACTTCTTCTTATCTTCTTGGTCCTCTTGAATGGAAGTAATTTCGTCTGCACCCAACACACTAGTAACGTATACATGTAATTGCCATTCTTTTTCTCTGCCTCTCCGTCTCTTCCATTTGTATGTCTCTTATCTGTTTCTCCCTCACACTCTCTCACTCACTCTCTCTCTCTCTCTCTCTCTCTCTCTCTCTCTCTCTCTCTCTCTCACTCTCTCTCTCTCTCTCTCTCTCACTCTACCTCTCTCTCTCTCTCTCTCTCTCTCTCTCTGGCTCTCTCATTCTTTTTCTGTTGCACCCTTCTTCTGTCTCTGTATATATATTTTTATACAAATCTCTTTCTCCTGATTCCCTTTTTTTCTTCTGCTCTCTGTCATATCGGTCACCAGCTGTCTCTGTCTACAAACGTTTTTCTGCAGGATAAGATGTACAGTCGATATCAAGATGAGTGGTGCAAGTTACGACAAGAGGTGTTTTTTAATTTCCTGAGAGTGGCCACCATCACGACCATGTTCAGTGGGTATGTTATTGCTTTAGTCGACTCTTGACATGCTTGGAGCTAATATCAACACGCTTTTTCTCGCCCTTCTTTCATAGATGAACCCAGGTCAGGAGTACGAAAGTGCGAATTTTGCGAGCACTGAGTGCGAGATATTGGCAGCTGTTAAAAAAAAAATCTTCTTTAAACGTAAATTAAGGGATGCCACATTGATCCTCATTATGAATATTGTTGCATATTTTTAATATCAAACGTCAACTTGACCACCAACTACGGAGCAAACCTAGTTATATGTCAAAACAGGGACTATATTCAAGTCCAAAGAGACTACTTGGTACATGCTTACAAGCAGATTTAGAAATTAATGTCATGGGAATAGATGGTATAATTTGAAAGCGACAAGTATTATGATTGATTCCTCTACCAATTATGACAGTGATACAGTATAGCCTAGTTTCCGTGCATATGTCACTTTCTCTTCGTAGTAGGATGGAAGCTTAATTAAAAATCACCTTATCAACGATCGATAATCTAGGGAACACCCAGCTAAAGAATGCCCGAAATGACAGCGCGATTTGGAATGGAAGTAGGCCGCACTGGCTACATGAATCAAGCCTTCCTGGCAACATGCTAAACAAGACCTAGTTTAATGACAGTGCGTGGCAAGTAGCTTAATACGTGTGGGGTTGGGGATGGGGGGGGGGGGGGGCAGGGGGGGGGCTGGGGTGGGAGGGTGGGAGGGGGGGAGGGTAAGAGGGGGGAAGGGTAAGAGGGGTGGAAGGAGAGATTATACAATAACCGTGCTTGCAGGCTAGTAGTCATTTCTCACTCAGACCTCGCAATAATTTGACTGTTCTGGTCTGGATCTTTCTTTTTAGGCCACTGTGTGAGAAAGGGAAGTTTGGAGTGTTTGTTTTCTAACTGGAAAGATAACAGGAAAGAGAGATCGAGGGCGCCAAAGAGTAACGTTTCTGCAGAGCAACATGCAACATGGACTAGGTTGAAGAAGATTGAGCTCCTTAGACTGACAATGGAAAGGAAAGCCTGGGATTTCATGGTCGCCAACGTCACAAGATATGGCACTTGAGAGAGAGAGGGGGGGTCTGGATCTAGTCATGCGTGAGAATAGAGGCAAATCAAGTGATTAGTCTTCTTAAAACATAATCTTTTTTGGTTTGGCTTTTAAAAAAAATCGAACTGTCTTGTAAATACTGGTTTCTATTTTTCAGTTTGGATGCGAAATGTCTGACAGCCTGGGAACCAAGCTAGTCTGGTTTGGACTTCATACGATACAACTGTTTTCTGTTCAGATGCGCTGGTATTATATTGCCTGTTGCGGACATGACAGGGAAGTGCTTCCCCGAATTTATTTTCTTCACATGGAACAGAATCGATATTTTGGGCGCCTCGAATTGCCTACCCCTTCCCACATATATATACACCCCCCCCCCCTTTTTTTTTGTCTATCTCAGCATTGAATCTTCTACCCGAAGAATGTATTCCTAATCCTTCACTAGATTGCTCCTCGAGTAATTTCGCTAAAATGATTGATGAAAACCTAGACCTATAGCATCTTAGAACATAGTTAAACGTTTATGACATCAGTACTGTGATATGCAATTTATTAAGATGAATTGCATTATCCCTACTTAACAAAGGTACATGATTAGCAACAAGCTTAACAAAATGTCCAAAATGGTACGTATGATTTCGTAGAATCAGTAAGCGCAACGCTGTTTGTGCTTTTATATTATGGCGACCGCTAGGTCAAAATGCGTTAACTCCACGTTTTACTTTTTAATGGTAGAGGGGGCTGTCCCCATGTCATTAGGTGTACTGAATCAAGAGGGATGTTACAATCATAGGATACCGAAACGTATGCTGCACATAAATATGTGCACTATCTTCCTGTGAAATATTTCGTGCCTACGCATGACCTAAAGACCATAATCATAATCATTCAACTCCTTGGCCCTGTTGCACTAAACTCACCATTGATGGTAACTTTGGTACAAGTGACAACTTTTAAGGAAACCTTGAATTTGATTGGCTGTCAAGCGATGTTACCATGGTAGTTTCCATGAATGACAGAGTTACCATCAATGGTAAGTTGTATGCAACTGGACCTTGGAGATAGAAAAAGTTAATAAAACATCTTGCAAAAGGACGCAAGTAACAACCAACAACCTCAAGATCTTCAGTCCTAGCTCACAACAACTTAATCTCCACCCTGTAATTATTTTACCGGGTGGGATTTAAATATCAACATGATCCAGTGACAGTTCAACTAGGGATGTGTTATGGAAGGATATGAAGCAACTTTCTTTCTCTTAACCCATGCGTAGCACCGCCGAATAATCATGTGGCCTCAGCATGTGCTTTTCAGGTGTTTTAACAATAACGAACAGGATTGCGTAGCAACGGTTTCTCAGAGAGAACAAAAGAAATATAGAGTCTTATTTCGCGTGTCCAGTTCTGTTGGGTTGCATCAATAGTTTTGTGAGGAAAAGAGATATCAGCGAACAAAAATGAACAGTTTTTTTTCTAGTAAAATATCTCTGCTGCACGCAGATGCACGCAAACTCTATTAATGAAAATAAACAGCTTAAGATATGATTTTGATAATGATTGAATCCCACATTTCCGGAAATCGCCGGAAAGTGAATAAATTTGTTAATTGTGTTAGTAAGAATATTATCTTATTTCTCTGATTGTGCCTCATTTAACAATTGTTTAGAAGAAAGCCGAGTACAGGATCTTTAGTGGTTTTGCCCTTAATTTTCTTGAAAATTGCAAGAAGATGTGATAAGAAACACAGCTTCGAGAGACAAAACAGGGAATTAAAGATATTGTTTTCCAAGTTGACAGTAGCTAAATGTCGGTGTCGCATGGGACATCAAAGCATTGTAGTGATTGTGGAATTCTTTTGACATTCATTAGCACGCTTTAGTATCCATACAGATGTTTGAATATATTACGCTCGAGTTGTTTCTCCTTCCTAACACATCCCTGGTTCAACCACGTATCTTCACGTATCACGTCATCGACTCTAACTGTCTAATCCAAGAGTCAATGGTAATCATTGTAATAGGGAAATTGTTAAAAATGTAAGATGTAACATGTTTTTATCATATCCATTATTTTGGGTATTCCTTTTGTTCGTCTCTTTAATTTCATTGTTTTAATCAATCACCAAACTTCCGCTTAAACTCTTTGATATAAATATTGAATGTGTTTCTCATTTTGGCAATAGTTAAGTATGCCTTTTTTCACCATGATCTATGGGAATCGTCTACCCAAATACAACGGATTCGTTTATTTTATAAGCTGAATACATCATGTGTGACATACAAATTATGTACTTTCGCGTATGATGCGTAACCTATGGCGTTCAAGCATGATATTGAGACGTATCCATGGCAACAGAGTATACATGTTTGGTACCTCTCCCATCTCAATGATTACCATTGCGGACACATTGCTGGTCGCTAAGCGATGATCTAGATCATATTCGTCAGGTGGAAAACAAATGACATACCATGATTGGGTCGGTGCGACATGAGGCTTAACCCTTTCAGTACAAGACGAGATGCTACTTGATCATGGTGTACATGAGGATTGAATGTGGATTACTAGAACAAAGGGGTGACCCTGAGCAATAAAGGGAATTGATATCATGACATAATGAATTATACCGCGTCATTCAGCATACTTCGGTGTTTATTTTAAACATTGTCTCGTTAACATGGTTACGTGGGCTTTAGCTGTCGCAATGTTAAGTAGAGCGAAAAATAGCGCCGCTGATCTGATGACCCAACCCCCCCAACACACACACACACACACATACACACACACACACCTTTATTCTTATATAACTAAATTCCACCTCTCCCACTTCTCAATAACCGCCTTCTCCTAGCATTCGCATATGGTACATACTTCCTACAAGCATTTACATGATTTAGTTATCAAATGTGGTTGCAGGGTACAAGAATGCACTCATTAGAGATCATCGTAGTTACACACACCAGATTTATCAATATATTTCCTTTCCATTATGCATTTGAGCGAATTGCCGCGTAACGTTATACTGACTTAATTGAGGGGGAAATCCTTTATTTGTAGTACCGCAGAAACAAAATGCGCATGTGGCAACAAAATAAATATTACCCTGGTCACAAAGTAATATCGCATTACGGGCACCATCACCACTATAGGGGGTATTCATTGCCCTATCAGACGCAAATTCGTTCTTGATACATTCTTCCAGCCTGTCTTCATCTAACTTTCTCTATACTTTACATAATGTGATACGCAATTGAAAACTGACGATGTTATGAAGGTAATGGTTGGTGGGGTTTTTTTTCTCATGACGGAAGAAGGAGGTATAGCGCCGTTTGACACTAAACATTCGAAATTAACACTGGTTACCCTGAAGATGTCGCCGAGTCGGCGATGAAGAACCATAGAACCGTTACGTCATCCATGTCATCAGGCTAAGACAATATTAGAATCATCTCAAGTGGAGCCTTATTTCCCGCTCAAATATTGACCATGGGGTGAGAGAGAAGAGGATGGGATGGACGAAGAGGAGGAAGAGGAGGAGGAGGACGAGGGGGGAGGACGAGGAGGAGGAGGAAGAAGAGGAGGAGGAGGAGGAGGAAGAGGAGGAGGAGGAGGAAGAGGAGGAGGAGGAGGAGGAAGAGGAGGAGGAGGAGGAGGAGGAGGAGGAGGAGGAGGAGGAGGAGGGGTGTGAGGCGGAGGAGGAGGGGTGAGAGGAGGGACGTGAGGACAAAAAATGGATACATGGTAGAGAGTGAAAGAGAAACTGCAGGGTGGAGGAGGGGATACAAAGGAGGAGGAGGAAAAAGAAGATGGAGACAAAGGAAGAAAGAGGGAGAGAAAATGTGGGGCTTGTGAAGAAGGGAGAAGGACGTACCTACATTATAGATGATGGGGGTTATGGGGTGGAGAAAGCGGGGAAGGCATGATGGGAGGAGGAGTAGGAGGTGAGTGTGGAGTAGGGATAGAAAACATGAAGTAACGAGAGGAGAGAGAATAAGAAGAGTGGCGATACGATTCGAGGGACAGGGGAGTGCAACCGAGGGAAGCAGTAGGGAGGACAGGAGGATGAAAGGTGATATATGGTGGAAAGATGATGAGAATCAGGGGAAGGAAGATGAAGTTGAAAACAAGCAAAGAAGGGCAGGCGACTCAGACGATGGATGGGAGTGGAGGAGGGTGATGATGAGAGAGGAACAATGTGTATCAGATAATCAATTCAGAACACAACAATGCCATTTGTTTTCTTTCAAATTTGTTTTCAAATTTCTCTCAAAGCTATTACAGGATTGGGAGGGGGGCAGGTGCCCCTCCCCACCCACTCTTTGTGTACCCAAATGATCCATATGTACACACACACACACACACACACACACACACACACACACACACACACACACATACAAAGGTCCATGAGATGCGCCTTGTCACGATAGAGCAAATCTCGAGTATATAATGGGCCTGCATTAAATGCGAGCCGTTTAGCTATCAAAATATACTGGTGACGAGCTGGTTCTTTCACATAGGCTATTAGTCACACTCATTTGAATTGCTGGATATAAATAACGCAGCGATTACAACAAAAACACAACACCTACAAGGTTAAGAATAGAACAACAAGTGACGTGCAATACTATAACGTTAGCCTTTTGTAACCGTATTGTCCTTCTCTAATCGCAACATTTACCTACTACAAAACATACATCATGTATGAAGACGTTACACGGCCGTTCCTGTCGCTACGACTTCTACTACCAATTCCTCACAAAATACCAGTAGATATATATATATATATACAGGATATGCCAGCAAGAACATGAAGAATGGTACCACATTATCATGATTGTTCAATCAACATGGTCAGCTTAACTTACCGGAAATCGTTATCAAATCCTCGTCGAAATGCCCGTTTAGTAGTCTTAGCCCATGCAAGACGCGTCCATCATCCGCTGAATACAATGTCTCATTAAATCAAGACGTAGATACAAGGTTAACTCGTAATCCGATCTGGAGATAAAGAAAGAAACGAAGAAAAATAAAGAGGGGATAAATTATATCAATCCCACTGAGAGGGTGCTTGAATAAGTGTACACGTTGTTCTCTCATCACGGTAATCTGGACGTTTTAATGGAACATGTGCTCTGGGGACCTCTCGTTAGCTAAACAGAAATTTCCTTGTTAAACAGTGATGAACATCACCAACAATAAAACGAATGGAGAGAGGGGGAGAGAAGGAGAGAGAGAGGGTCGCGAGGAACCGCTGTGTTCCATTCTATTACGCAATGAGCAATTACGGGTGTAATTAAACGGGGTTAAGGGTCCATTATTGTACGCCGCGTTGATACATCGGTTTTTTTATTGGGCTATGCGAGAACTTGACAAAGAGAAGGGTGTCGTAAAAAGAAACCGAGGACTGAAGTATCGACGAATGCATAATGTCACTCTAGAGTAGTTATAAAATCCCACAGGTTCTCCTCCATAGCCTTCCATAGGTTCCATTGTTCGTCCGAAATACATACGATTACTATAGAGCTGCAGTCTGTTTGGTACATAAAGGGTTAGTACACCTATATTAAAAGCCAGCGCTAACCTGAATGCATGTCATACACTCAGAGAAACATCGTGAACATTACGTACAGTCGCAGGATACATGTAGGTCCACTTTGGTCGAAGAAACAGACAAAAGAAATTATTTCCGCATAACATGTCTCATTTCCCTTAAAACTCTTCTAATATATTTCTGTGATTCACTCAATTGAAGCTATTATCATTGTTTCATTCCCATTTAGATCTATCGCACGTTAAATCAACGTTAGACAAACTCCTCGGATCTTTAAAGATAGGTTTGACTGCTATTATCGTTCAAGCCAGAATGCATCCCGCCGCGTTCAAAAGGGCCCCTATATTTGAAACAAAATTGAATCTCTTGAGCAATACCCGGCAGACAACACCTTTCGCCCAATTATTGTCGTCTTCTGACCATGATGACCTCATTATGAATCCGGCCATTCTAGAAGAGAATGGAAGGACAGCGGCGGAGGCGGCATGCAATTAGCCGGGCCGCCACAAATCTCCCCTAATAGAGCCCGGCGGTGTCATAAAGCTCACTGCCTCGCTTAAACGTGTTCAATTAAATGTCCATTGTGCAGTGCGGTTCATGTAGTCCGCAAGCATTCAACCCGGTCCGGCCCGACATACATCTATACAGTGCTTATCCTATCTACCAATCTATCTCCCTGAACACGGTTAATCATTCCATAGGAGCATGACGAGACGTTCCTGCGTTATACATGTATAGTGCGTGAAAAGGTCCCTAACATCACCGCTAATTAAGATTATGGCCGATTGAGAGACTCATTTTTTTTTCTCTCGATGTATTCGGTTTTTGACATGATCGGCATCCTTTGCAATATGATGTTTCTAATCTCACAAAATGAGCACTACGCTTGGTATAGCTGTCCACAGTGTCACGGATGATGACATGAGTGTGTGTGCGAGTGCGTGTGTGTGTGTGTGTGTGTGTGTGTGTGTGTGTGTGTGTGTGTGTGTATGGTTGTGTTTGAGTTGGTCTTTTTGTCTGTCTCCCTCCCATATATAACGCATTGTTCAGCTCATTTGCAACTCTCACTCATTATTCCATTCGAATATTTACCATCCACGTAGCTAATCATATTCGGAAATCCGAAATTCAATTAGTATGACGTGCACATTAACTGGCATGACTGGCGAATGTAAACACGACGGTTGAATTACGAATGCTCGCATGAAGGTAGACAAGGTGAACATTAATTTAGAGCATTTCGAAATGGACAACATTAACAATAAAAGAAACTTCCATGTAACCGAGGGGGTAGGGTAGGAAGCGCAATAATGCGGGCTTGGCATGAGCAAATACTCATTCGTTTGCCCTATTAATGCTCGGCTATTTGCCAACGCACGAATATATTGCAATTCGATAGGGCCTTGATCACGTTGTTAATATGCTTATTCATTTGAGAGAGTGGGAAAGAAGCAGGCTTCAGATAATGATCATTCACGATCATCAAACATTGTTTTTAATCGTTTATTATTGGAATCCTACATCACAGTTTCATATTTCACGACATAGACATTTTATATTGTTCATGTGGTTCGTGCAAAATGCGGTAATTTCTGTTAAAACAAAATTCTTTAAACCATTTTAACCACTGGGTAAATGTGATATATGGACTACTCATAAAAATAGCAGCGCATCCACAATGAATCTATTAAGAAGCCGATTCGGGAGATAGAGACTGCAACATGCAATACAGTAGTCATAATAATAGATCAGATATTATTCTACGATTATAAAAAATATTATCGTTTTCTGTTTATCAATAAGCTATCATAGTCCGTTTATAAACTGTAAGCTACGGCACGTAACATATTGCTGTAATACTAAACTGCATTTTAAATATAACCTAACGGTTCACCCACTAAATTAGTTATTCCACGCGATCATTAATAAATGATCGTATTCTGTTTATCAACTGAAATTTAAGATACGGAACTAAACATATTCCTGTCATATTCCATTTCAATTGCTCTACATATTAACTTCTGGAAAAAAAACACACATAATTAACCCTTTCTACGTGTTGGCATGTACATCGTGACTCTGAGACACATTATGTATTTGGCACTAGACGAATTAATACAAACTTTAAAATATGGACTCAAAAATAGGTTGTGTTTTTAAAAGTTTAAGTGAGGGTGTTCGAATTACCTCGAATACATTTAGTGTAGTGTGAAAACAAATTAGGTGATAGGTTGTCCTCGTTCATTTTACCAAAATAATCTTCGGGGCACCTAACACAATGCCGTGGCCTCTTATGAGCTAATTAGGATCGCTGGGGTGTCGCGCACTCGGGCGTGACAATTGGGATGTCTGAGAGGTAAAAATCATCGCCAGTTCTGCTCATAAAAATATTAGGAGGTATTGTATTTGGGACAGTGCTATTCGTTTTTAAAGATTAGGGTTTAGGATAAGACTGGTAAGGAAGTAGTATATAGTTGATAGCTTTGATTAAAACCTGTAATGAATTGCACTTAATATAATGTATGTAACATAGTAAC
Source organism: Arbacia lixula (assembly GCA_963669155.1). Classification (NCBI taxonomy): domain Eukaryota; kingdom Metazoa; phylum Echinodermata; class Echinoidea; order Arbacioida; family Arbaciidae; genus Arbacia; species Arbacia lixula. Next base: position 1,326,213 of record OZ022590.1, on the reverse strand, counting down.
ATATTTAGCATTATGATTATGCTTTAGCGAAGTCGGGCTAAAATTTGTCTGTTCTCGAAAATGTGCAATTCATTGGTGTCCCCCTAACAGAATATGAACCACTGGGGCTCGTTTGAACACGTGCGTCTTCGAAGGTCAAAACAATGTTGCTATGTTGTCTCAACAGTAAGGTACAATATTGAGACCTCGAATACGCGATATTGAGACCTTGAATACGCGATATGACGCTCAAGACCCTAACGCCTTTGTGGACCAACGAGGTTTGTACAAGAAATATACACAAACCAGTTACATCAGTCGTTTACCTGACACACAACGGGATATTATGTATTAAACTTCCGTGGCAATTATGATAATGATTCTTCAAGGAATAGTCAATGTCGTTTTCCACAATTTAACAAGTCAATATTTTATATGTTAAAGAAACAATTTTGCTTGGTTCTTAAATGCATCCGCGACATCATAACGATAATTTATGATCGATACCCCTCGATAGTGAAACAGAAAAAAAAAGGAATGTCGAGCATGTTCATGGTTTAAATTGAGGACTAGCCAAGTGACAGCTGATGTCATATCGCGCGATCATCAGTCCATTACTGCGACACTGAAACATGACAGGCGGATAAAGTGAAGGGGCCTTGGGGGCCACTTGAAGCCCCCCGCAACTCCCCGCCTTTCTTCTTAGCGACCCCCTGATTAAACACGAATCGTGCTGGTGCATCACTTTATTCCTCTGCGCATGCGCGTGGAGCGGCCACTCCAGAATCCCGGAGTAATGTTCTTCGAGGAATGTGCTCCTTGTGAAGAATTCATTACGACTGCAATCAAGACGTCCGCTCTCGTCTAATGTCTTCTGAGAAAATGGTAGTTAGAGAAGCACTGCCTTGATGATGTCTTGCAAGACGTGGGTCGGTTCTACTCACAGATGTCATGATTACCACACGAACTTCCAAGCTGCGTTGAGTTAATTGTTTATTCGGTCTACGTGATGCTACTGCCCTCAAAACAGAAACTTGCTCTATATACAACGTTTGTAGTAAGGAGCTGACAGACGATATATCCAAACCTGCTAAAAAAAAAATACAAACTAAATTTGTTTGAATAAAGGGGTTATTTTTTTTTTAGTTCTTGATTCAGAAACATTCATTTCTCAACCACGCAAACGTTTCTATGGAGCGATACATGAGAGCATGATGAGTCTCAAATGATGAATTTAATGTTTTTACAACTAAAATGAAAGTGAACGAAATAAGAGCATAATTGGTATAAAGAGGGAATAGAAAAACCCAAACAGGGCTCATAAACTATCAGCTTTGACATTTGCATTGGTGTAAGAGAAGCAATTAAAAAGAACCATTTTCACACAAAATTATTCCATGGCTATTTGCAATGCGTTTTATAGAGCAAAGGCTCTTTCTGGCAGGCACTCCATTCTCAAGGAGGCGGCCTGAGTGTTTACAGCGGGCCACACGACTTCGCAGGCCGTTGCACTTGGCGGGAAAACGAGGTTGACAATTCCTCCTGGTGATTGCGGCTGGCATTCGAATGTTTGGTGTCAACCGAACGCGATACCGACGACACATTCAGCCTCCCCATGTTGTATTTAACCTTATCATCATTGTAACTTACTAGTTGTAAATACTATATACATAATTAGCCAATGAACTCTGCGCATTATAGGCGTTGCCTTGGTAGCTAAACGAGCACTTTTAAGTATTTTGGGTAGTTGTCCGACTTCTACGGAGGTGCTCTCTATATGAAGATATGCGCGTCAATAAATGAGTGTATGGTCTTGTTTAATTGTTTATGCGGTTAGTGTTTTACATACTGATTGTTGTGAGTTGTATCACTTTTGCAGCAATCAGTTGTCTTCTTCTTTATCTGCCTCCCTTCCTAATGTTCCTTCCTTCTAATTTGGATAAAATGTGATAAATTTATATACATAAAGAGGGAGAGAGGGGGAGAGAGAAAGAGAGAGAGAGATAGAGAAAGAGAGAGAGAGATAGAAAGAGGGAGGGAGAGAGAGAGAGAGGAAGATAGAGACAGACAGACAGACAGACAGACAGAGAAGGGGTGGAGAGAGCACCTGTAATGCGCTATGACGCTGATGACCAGTACTCTCAGGCGCAAGAAGAAATAGAAAGGTAAGGAAAGGAGAGAGAAAGAGAAATCCCAACTCCTAATCAAATGCTAATTTAAACCAAATATCTTTGTAGCATTTTCAAATTAATCAAATGAAGTTGCCTTGTTTAACGTTAACTGGCAAGAATTCCATAATACTGGTGCTAAATACAAAAATTATTTTTTTACCTGCTAACGATTGCAGTTTCAGTACATCCAACATAAAACGATTTTGTGAGCAAAGATTACCATTTGGCACATAAACATGTACCAAATTAAAAAAAAATCTTTCTAACTAGATTATTTCCCTGAGGGGTAGACTTTTTTCCTCTTCAGCACTTCTTTGTTTATTTGTGATTTGTAAATGTTTCAATCTGTTTATGCTATGTATTTCTCGATGTATGTATTTTAATGATGTTGTTTTTAAAGTTGTGTTCGAATAAATGAAGTGAACTGAACTGAACAGATCTGATATATATTGAGGAGAACGACCATTGAGGGGCATTCCATGTTCTGAGAAATCAACCGCACGAGAGCGTCATGACCGCTGATGGTCCGTGTTTGTGTTGACAGAGTCACCTGTGACCAGGCAAATTCTACACTGAATATAACCCGCCTCGGTTATTACAAGTCACCACAGAAGTTGTAAAGTATGAATAACTACAATCCCAACGCGCATTGCAGGACTTTACCTGCTACCATATTCAATTTCACTTTTTATTTGATGTTTACTTGATATTCGAGATCTCTGTGTTGATTTATAAACTTCGCCCATGTCCCAGGGGCTTAATAACGGGGGAGGAGAGAGAGGAGAGGGAGGATAGGGGGGGGGGGGGTAGAGAGAGGCAGACGGATTTACGCCAGGATTCACACCCACCCCCCGCGCAGCTTGCTCATGAAATATGATTGCAGACGAGACCCTCTCTGCGAGGTCAAATATGAATTCGATACCCATGATCGGTTAGAGCAAACACGCAAGTATCGAATGTCAAATCAGGAATATTGCCGGAAAATATCTCTTTCAATGGTATCCCTCTACGGGTCGAGGAAAGAGAACAATATTTGGTTCATGCACTTATTTCAAATTGCATAGTGCAGTTTCATTCAAGAAAGTTAAAACACGGTTACACTCATCACATGATCAATGTTACCAATTGAAATAAACATTAAAAACGAGCATAGAGAGAGGGGGGACCTTCTGTAATTACCACGTATTAAATCATACAATGTCATACTCAAATCTTATACTGAATAAAGAAGATTTGGGGTGGTGGTAATTCGCAGAGATACTTCAAAGAGAGAGATATATATAGAGAGAGATAAAGAGAGAAAGAGAGAGAGAGAGAGAAAGACAGAGAGAGAGGAAAAGAGATAGAGAGAGAGAAAGGGTGAGAAGAGAGAGATAGAAAGGGAGAGAAGAGAGAGAGCGAAAAGGAGATAAATGTGATAGAGAGAGGAGGAAGGGCCGGAAGAGAAATGCAGATAGGAGGGGGGGGAGATAAAGTGAGAACGAGAGAGATAAATGTATATATGATAGAGAGAGAGAGACAGAGAGACAGAGAGAGAGAGAGACAGAGACAGAGAGAGACAGAGAGAGAGTGGAGAAAAGAAGAGATTGGGACGAGACACTGGGAGAAAGGAAGACAATTGCTTTGAATGTTGGTAGCAATGTATGCATCATTATTTCATCCGCCATTGGTGAGAGCATAGTGCACAATGAGTACGCATTCTAACTGGAATGTCAATGCAGGCAAAGTAAGTTGGTTGTACCCTCTACAAACCCGACGAGGCCCAACAGCCTTATGGAAGGTGTTCTACGTGAACTTAAGCCCCGAGTAGAGATTATGGTTTCTATTTCTTCTCATTAATCACCCGCGATTCTGTTTGACTGAATGAGGTTGTCACCTAGCTTTCACTATAACCTCTTTGAAAGGAACGTATTAATCGTTTGTAATTTGTTTACCGCCTTTTACTGACGTGTCTCGATCAGATGTACTTATTTACCTGGGGTTCAAATGCTTTCCGAGGCCGAATTCAATTTGCTTAGATTACCAGCACACGCCCCAACACCTAGTTACATCAATCATTTTCAGACTGCAAATCAATATGTGGAAAGAAATGTGTCGACACAGCAAGTTTCATCGGTTCTCTGAATAGCGGATGTTGTGCAAGGGGAGGGTGTGGCGGGGTGGGGTGGGAGGTGATGCCATGGTTTTGGATGGAGGGCTTTTTCTTTCCTCTCCACTAACATTTCAACGACGTCTGCACACACAGACTAGCAGTCACGTGATGAATGTGAGAGAAGTACTCTGTGTTTCCAGACTAAGTCACGATTGCAGCGTTGATGAAAGACAGAAAGAGGCGATGTAATAGTATACCGAGACTAAAGGGTGACGATGTTCCAATAAGCACATGCAGGGACCCAGACGACCTCCCCTGCCTGACTGACTAGCTGAGGAATTTCATAAACAGGCTGAAAAACAGCAACCCCAATAGATACAAATTAATAAAGAGATACAGAGAGATGCTTCCAAACTCACACTCCCCGTGACCTAGCTCATCAATATAAACTCGCTAAATTGTGAGTTCAATTTCTCTTTCAGCGACCAGTTCTGCGTAAAATGCCGTATGTGTGTTTACCCGGTCGAGCGCAGTATTTTTATTAGACTCGACGCTTTTCAAGTCTCAGTTAAAGGAAGTGCTCCCTTCTTAAAGACAATATCAAGTTCTGTAAAACATTGCACGAAGCACAAGTGCAACATGAAGGTCAGGTTCGTCACAGTGACGTATAACTTACGTCCACCGAAAACAAAATGTTACCTTGTACTTTACCTCCCAGGCTCAGCTTGTTTTTCAAATGCAAAGGGAAGTTCTCCGTGTCATCATCATACATGAAATCAGACTTTATCATGAAGCTCGTGAGGAACGTTGCTGGTAATAGCATTAATCTCAATAATTATGTTCTTAAAAAAAAAGGATGGGGGTCTGCACTAGACTATAATTTCACACGACCTGGCCAAGAGAATTGTAATGGTCAGTATAAGCCCATTCAGACCCATTTTACTTCATTCTGAGGATTTTCCTCCGTCTATTGTGATATTTAAGCCGTTGATTTTTTTTTATCTGCAAAAACGATACGTTACCTTTAAGCAATTTGGCCTTACGACCGTGGATATTGTGAAGGGAACAACACGGCGCGATTATCTGCGTGTGTTCCTTTGCAGCTAATTTTGCACCCAGTTGACACATCGAGTGTCACAGCTTTGGAATGAATTGTTATCTCTGTACGTCGATTGACACTCTACGGGAACACGAGTGGCTCGAGCTAAATTGTTGGCAGCCTGTACATTGTACCATGGGAGCATGAGCACACACCAACACGTATGAGATATGATACGTATTATATATATAAATATATGCAATGCGTTCACGCAGTATGTATTTATGTTAGTGTTTATGTATACCTGTAGATCTATGTAAATATCTTGTGCCCGTACCGTTTAAACTCTACTGCATGTATTTATAAAACTTAAATCGCAGTCTTTCCGCATACAGTAACATCAATGCCATCATTTTATCGTCAATGCTGTTCCCTACATAGTCATACTGTTATCAAATTGTATATATTCTTGTATTTTTAGAAGAAGGCTGTATAAGCCGGAATAGAAGCTTCAAAATAAAGGATACACAACAAGGAGACTAAAACACTATATCCCCTGATGCTGCCATCCATTGATCATTCGTGCAATACATGGCGAAACAAGGCTAATTACGATGTAGATATATATATTTCGATATATTTGGAGATGCAAGACTGGTTTTACATTGTTTTACATGATATTACATGGTTGATAAATCACAAATCTTGCTTTAATCATGTAAGCCATCTTCGTTATTTTCAATAACAACAACGTATTGGTAAAGTATTGGTGATATTTTAATTCTTTCTTTTTATATGTGTTTTAACATTAATTGCGTGCCTTAGACGAGCGTGTTTGTCAATTTAGTTTTCTAGTTTCCAGGTTGTCGGGTTTTGTTGTAGTTGTTGAATTGTGAGAGTATTGCATGTATTACCGGGAGACATTGGGAAACAACGCGTGTACTGACTTTTCAAATCCTGCCTTTAAGAAAGATATAAATTAATCAATGGAAAACATATGTAATTTCATGTGGCAGGCCCTTAACAAGGTCTCTGTGACTTGTTTTCCGAGAACATTTCCATAATGACAATAGACTTCTTGCAGTCATCCTATGTTAGAATCGTGCAGAATCACAAACCACGAACCCGCTTTTATGTTTATCACCTGTTTAACAAAAGAACATTATCTTCCGCAGATAATCAAGTACAGGTTTCAAGTTCAAGTGCAAGTTCAAGTTTATTTGATGTGCTGTACTTACAGACACTGTGTACTTCACTTGTATACAAACAAAGATACTGTATCATAAAAAAGAGGAAACATTAGTCATCCGTGTAAAAGCAATGTCTCAAAATGCTCCATAATACATCGTTTCTGGTACAAAAGCAGAACACAAAGGCAAGCGGTAATGGGTGGAGACGAGCTGGGTAAATGCGATGGCAGGGGCATGTAAGGAGGAATCGGACGAAGTTAAAGATTATCTGTCCCTTTTGCAAGCTTAAAATTTGAAATCGTCTATCACGATCGTAAATTGAAGAAAGTGTGATGCAAGACCATTTCTAAGAATATAGCATGTTGAAGCTTTGTGTATATATGTAAAAAAAATTCAGCCGTAAAAAAATTCAGCCGTTAAATTTCAAACCGACTTTTTTCGTACTACGAAAAAAGTATTAGTCTTTGTTACAGTATCTATGTGGTTATTATGCGTGTGTGAAATCCTTATTTTATGAGTAACTACCAAACTTTGGAGATGATTCCTTCCATATAACAATTTTTTTCATAATGCATTTTATAATTTAATAAACAGATTGATAAATAAAGCAGATATTTCAACACAAACTGCTAAGTGCCTGAGGTAAAGACTATTAATCAGACGTTGTTTACGTGCATTATTTGAATCTTACACTACGTATCAGTTTCAAATTGTGAATATAGAGCTTGCTAACACTTCTCTATATGTTTTGCCAATGTTTCGATGGTTTTGTGGTGATCTGAAAAAGGGACTGACTGTCTTTAAATGCCACATAATCCATGTGATCATGCAGAGGGCGAGGGGAACGATGAAACGATGTTTGGTGACCCTATCGATAGTGGACCTTGGTTCATTTTATTTCTCCCACGCTGCAAAGTCTTCGAAGCGTCTTCCTGGAAAGTGAACATGAATGATGTGTGCGGAACAATCTGAAACAGGCGATAAACCGTATAAATTACAATGTGATCAATAGTTTGCTCGAGGCAAACAAGGAGGTGGGTCTTTCTTTCTAATAATCTTTCTGTGCTAGCTTGCTTGTTTGCTTGCTTGACTGTTTCCATTATCTGTATGTTTGAATTGAACATGATCTAGAGGTCCTTGTACACTTAAGGAGTAATGCTAGCTTTATCAAACCCATGTGCCCCGCCCCCACCTCTGCGGCACACCCTCTTTGACGCTGCACGAATGGATGTATGTTCCTCAAAAATGACTTAGTATAATTTGTAATCGACACCTTGCATTAGCGTTCTTATATGTTCCTATCTGATACTAACATGTATACGCCCCCCCCCCCACCCACACCCCACCCCAACACCGCCCTTGGACCACGCCCTTGCTATTGCACTGGTGTCTACACCCTAATTGATTTCTGCAGGCTGTTCTGTAAACTGTCTGATCCGTACAGTGTTTACATGCTAACTTCCGAACACCGAAAAGAAACAGCAATCCATTTTTTCTTTTGTGAGACCAGTACGTGATTGAAATCAGGAATACGCCAATTTATTTTGATTGCCCCTCCCATTCACACACACACATACACATATCCCAACCCACATACTCAGAAATGGCAATTGGACCAAACTAATGAGAATAGACCAAATAATCCCGATCCCGACCCTTTATCTATCAGTTCTTGATTGAAGACAAAATTGAAATGGAACCAGCTGGTATAAGATACCATCAATCAACACATAATCATGATAATATGTATATGCAGTTATTCTACCTGGGTTCCCATGGTTACCTTCCCCCTATAGAATAGTAAGAGTGCAGGTAACTAGCAGTGAACGACGAGTTTCAAGGTGCACCAAGCAATAGTCCGTTAAAGATGACCCGTCCCTTTTACAAACATCTGCAAACTTCATGAAAGTTTGCACATATTTAGCACGTATCTTTGGAATACCAACTGTGAATTGTTCAGGTCAGAGGTACTATAAATCGCGTATAATAAATCAAAATCTATAGCTAGTTTTCACTGAGATTTGACTATTTTCGTGGTAAGAAAAAAAGAAAGCTCAATCAATTATCGAAGATTATTTTCTCAAAACTGAATATTACGCTTTGTCGATTCCAGTGAAAGGTTTTATAGCCACTCTCTCTCAAATTATGACAAAGTCAGGGAACTTTCAGAATTAGGTCTGCAAAAGGGACGGGCTACCTTTAAAAAACTGCTGGGTTATAATTTCGGAATATCTCTGAGGAGAGCTGTTCAGAGAGAGCAAGTGAGACGAAAATTTAAAACAGTTAGAGTGGAAATGGCCGAGGGGGGAGAGTCAAAATAGTCTTTCGGAGAAGTCAGCTCTGAACAGATCTGTTGATTAGAAAAGTTGGAATCTGCCACCTATGTCTCTCTCTCTCTCTCTCTCTCTCTCTCTCTCTCTCTCTATTTCTTTGTCTTCTCCCTTTCTCTTACTTTCTTTCTCCCCATCTATCTCACCCTCCCTCTGTCACTCGCTCTCCTATCATGTCCTATTTTACATATGAAAAAACAAAAATATAAGCTAGTATACATATGCACACTAGTGAGAATTACCACTTAAACGAACCCAATATATAACTCTGAAAAAATGTTTTAATCAGATAGCTTTTACGTGTAGGTCGAACATACTTTTCTATGATATTATTCCTGCTTTTGAAAGTGCACCGAGTATCACATATTCCTTATAGCAAAACATACTCATAATAGGCACCGGCAGATCGCTGCACTTTGAGAGCTGTTGATTTCTCATGAGGTTATGACGTGATATCTCATGACAAAATCCTGCACAGTGACGAGTTTAATTAATCAAAATCGACGATATGTCATGACTGTGTGATCAGTGTCAATATAAGACAGAAAAGAGAATGATAAGAATCAGGCACGATACAGTTCGTGATCTATTTACCTAATCACCAAATGCAAATTAGATTCGGATATTCCTTTATCGATAAGCAATCGAGAATCAACTTAGCAAACCCAGAATCATGATGATGGTTATTTTGGTCATGAATAATAACGTGATTTGTACGATTCCGTAATATTTCTATTTGATCTATCCCACATGTGCATAAATACATTCATTCTAGTTAAATGATTAGCATGATATACATGTACATGTATTACGGTATTTTGAAAAAAACTGCCGTAATGTACAATTATTCATGAGCCCTGTTTCAAGGTGACTGTCACTGTGTACAATCGGTAACCTAGGTGACAGGGAATCTTTTATCATAAAAGTGTTACCATAAAACCATTAAAGAGAAGTGTATTTTCTTTTTTAAAAAGTATGCACATCGGCCAATGCATGAATTAAATATCTGATTTATAGCAGTCTACAATCGAACAGCCATCCCAAGTGAAACATAGAGAGTGGTCTTTATAGTCAGGTGGTCTTTGTAGAAAGGTGCCATCACATGTACACTGCTTTGACAGGATTCAAGTTGAGTGGTCTATACTGCCCTACTCTGACTAAAGGAAGCAAGTGACAAATCACTCAAATCTGGGTTATTGGTATTCTTAGATTGTGCCTAGCATTCCCTACATACGGCCAAAATCTGGACAAGAAATATTAATCTTGCTGTGAGATGTTTAATCTAACATGATGTGGTTATGCCAATGTAAGTGACAGACACATTTTGCTCAATTACTAGAAAAGTCTGTTTTGTTAGTTGCTTCATTTTGTCAGATTACTACGAGTAGGTTTCATCGACATGGGTCTTTTAATGTACACGTAGATAGATTTGACCATGTACATGATGTATGTAGTAGACCTTACCTGTTTTAATTATAGCAGAGAATAGAAAGGAAATCAACATATTAGTGAAGAATGGCGAAAATACGTCTATAGATCAGAAAGTCATGATTTTTTAAAGTTTTGATTTTGTGACGTCGTGTGCCGTATGATTCCATACATTCATAAAGTAACATAAAGTTATTTGTGTGGAAAACAATGTCTACTTTTACGTTAAATGTACAGGAAAAATGGAGTATATATATTTGACAAAATGGACACTTTAAACAAAAAAAACATTTTACACAACTCAATGCGGAGTATTTCGCAAGTGATGTCACAAAATCAAGAATTTGACTATTTATAACTTTGTTTTCAATCGACGGATTTTTGTCAAACCTTCACTTTTTTTATTCTATTTTTTTTTTAAGTAAAACCAACTTAACTTTAGGATGAACTTTCCCTTTAAATGCGCATTAATCTTCATTATGCTATTATAGTCATCGTTGGACCTATCATTGCGAATTGTTCCGGTGTGTTATCTTGGCAATCGCAACTCAATGATTAATGTAATTACACGATCGCAGCATAGGGTAAGCATCAAAAATTCTTGCTGCTTTGTCACGCTATCGCCACCCATCCATTTTTTCTTGATTATGCCAGGGAATGAAATAAAATACCTGTATAAACCTCCTTGTGAAGTGGGTGAGGAAATTAGCACTTGGAATGAGACGTAGCTACGAGACTGTGGTAAGCACTGTCGACCATGTACGGCCGATTCAAGAGCTCGACTCGTGGAAAAGTCAGACAGAAACAAAGACACACGTTCATACATGAAAGCGCGTTGCCGGCCGATTCAACATGTTCAAGAGCTCGACTCGTGGAAACGTCAGACAGAAACAAAGGCACACGTTCACACATGAAAGTGGGTTGTCGGTGCCGGTGCCGCTTGGCATTATGCTTATCACGATAATGCTTTTCACAGTATCCCGTTCACACGGCAGATCTTTACCGGCTCAGTGGTTGACCGTCGCGGCATTGCGAATTCACCGCAAGTAATGTTGTATTTACTTTGCTGGGGCACAGCGCTGTCTTCTATGTAGAGCATTAAGATGTGAAATGGTGCCTTATACAATATTTGTATCAATATTATCTGGCAATGTGACAGTGACCGTATAGTTGTATCGATGCATGCATTGCCTGAGACCGCAACGGTATACTGATAGGGTTAACCCGTTTACGTGCAACTGATACATGCTTCCGCCAGTAATACACAAAGGGGAGCAATAATGATAGGTAGAAGATGAGTTAACACACCGATTTGAGTCACAGAGGTTCTTACAGCCGAAGCCCAAAGCGTGCCTTTGTTCAATCCTTTCGGAAGAGAACACAATTTTATAGATGCGTGAACGCAGACGCGGTTTGCCGCGGTGCTCCAACGCCTGCAGTTTGACAACAATACTTTGCCGCTGCGGCAAATCAAGAAACGATTAATATTTAATTAATCGTAAATATCAAAATGATCGGCCACTTAAGAAGGAGGGGGGGGGGGGTACTCATGAACGGCATAGCAGAAGTGTAGGCCTAAGTATGACAAGTGACAGAGCCAAACTCTCCCGATGTGAACAAACCTTAATGATGAAATCAATTTGTATGAACACACTTACAACATTTTGAAAAAGGCAAACGATTATCTTCTCCAACTCTCTCATTACCAATGGCATAAAGATATGAAGTAAGCCAATGGGTTTTTCAGGGCCCAATAATGTAAGGGTTAACTCTCTCGTTACCATTGGCTTGAAGATATGTAGTAAGCCAATAAGGTTTTCAAGGCCTGGTAATGTAAGGGTTAACAACACATGATGAGTGATGATAAATAGTATTGTCAGGTGAAGAAGTCAATACTGTCGTGTCCCAAGCGCTTGCCATTATTGCGTTTAAAGACCGCTGTATCTTCATATTTAAAACCAAAACAGCAAGACCCACACACACACATACGCACAAACACACACACACACACACACACACACACATTTTCTCAGCGAGCATCTGTGCATGAGTGTCTTACTGATTTTTATCATTCAAAAGGTATTGGATATGGAATTTGTAAACTGGTGTGAAATCATGAATTTTATGACCAAATGTGTGAACAAAATCTTGCACTTACCGTTTTGGTCCGGTGTTTAATGTTCCTTCGTATCACGCGTTCACAACTCGTATATTCTTAGGTTACATGTAGAAAATTCCAACAACACAAAATGGAAACACAAACCACAATCTTGGGAAATGATGTACAGGTGTTCTTGAAATTTGTAACTGATGTACTCCACGCGTTGAGATGTTTACCACATTGTCTTAGACGAGTCTTCGAAATAGAAATAAATATTTTCATTGGACCGTGGCTAAACTCCGTACACAAGCTGTACTCGCATCACAGAACACAAATAATGATATCATGAAGAGATATGTCCATCCTTTACAACCGGTGTAACATCGGTGAGGTACTATTTGTTCTTTCAGTGTGAAAAGGATCACACGGCGTATAGTAATGAGCTTGTTGCCCGTCCATGCACTCAAGCGCGTGCTGTTAAGTAAAACTCCTCGGTGTCTCTGATAGGGAGTCGATCCTCATCTTTAAATCAGACCGTATTCTCGGCTGTTGGGTTGGTGGTCGGACCGGCTTGCTCACGCCAAAACATGGTCTGAACAAATAGCACGGTATCAGAGCGTGTGTATCTTATACACACAATGGAGTGTGTGCGTTAAGGATTTCAATATTGCGCGTGTGTCATGTGTGTTGCGGTCTGAGCAGGCTTGGACATTTTGTCGGATCAACAACTTTAGTATCGCCGGGGTGGTATTGCATAATGTATCAAGTTAAAATGGTGTTCGTGTCTGATGGCGTGCTATGATGGGCAGGAAGATATGATTGACAAATGTGGCGAGCCAGACACGTTCTTTGGCTTTTAAGATGTTGGTGTAAACAGCCACACCACTGATGTTAAAATTAGCAGCAAAATGAGATGAGCGAGGCAGATACCAGAGAGCAACAGCGAGCTCCGTCATGATTTTAATGCTACGTCCTTTAACCTACATTAGGAGTCACTTAACTCAGTAGAGGTAGTTCTAGAAACGTGATGTATGAAGGATACCAATTTGCCTTTTGGCTTGAAAATTAATGGTATGTGTTGAAATATGTTTGTTTTGTCCTTTTCTCCATCTCTTCTTCTGCTTCCTCTTTGTCCTACTTCTTCACTTCCCATTTTTTTTGTCCATCTTCGTATTTGTCTTCTTGTTCCTCACCATCTTCTCCGCCCATCTTCTCTTCAATCTCTTCAATCCATCTCTTATCTTTTTACATTTCCCTTTGCCCTTTCGATATTTCTTCTTAAACTTTGAAGCTGTTAGCAATAGCGGTCTTGTTGATACCCAGTATGAAAATAGGCCAGGATGACATCAACAGGTTGTATATTTAAGCGTTGAACATGTTAAGATAACAATCCATAACAACGATTGTATCATCTAAACCTATTTGAGCAACCTACACTACGGGAAACATGAAGTCATATTGTTGCATAACAGTCGTCGTAACTTCATTTGTAAATCTAAGGCAAAGCATTCAAATATTGTCTTTTTCTGGGCTATAGAGGCGACACATCGGCTTCTTCTCACCATGTTCAGATGTTATAAAACATGACCTTTGAGGAATTATGTCCAAGCCCAATTCGAATACACACGGCCTCAAAAACCTACATACTGTAAGACAAACGTGGCATAATACACACACAAAAAAAAAATACAATTTGGGCGGGAATTGGACTTCCCCGCGTTGACAAATTGAATAGAGAAGTCGCGAGCAAATCGTTACAGACGTGAGGAAAACCCCGGAGGTTAGAGTAATGCGATAGAGATCGACAAGGGGAATCGCGGTGATCCCTTAGGCATGGGATTGAAGCGGACAAGGGCGGGGTGATGGCAACCCCCCCCCCCCCACCCCCACCCCATCCCCACCCCCAACCCAAACCCACCCTACACACATACAAACAAACAAAAACATACACAAAAACACAATGCGTGCATTTTATAATCAGCGATAGAGGATTTGATTTTGATTTTACAGCTGTGAAATTACATCCTGAAAATGCATTCCCCATTTAACGTAGGAATCCATTCAACTTAACAAAAATGTACATTTGATACAGACATACTAAAAGAAAAGGTAAACAGTGCATTTGATAAAGACATACTAAAAGAAAAGGTGAAAACGTACATTTGATAAAGACATGCTTAAAGGTGAATACGTACATTTGATAAAGACATACTAAAAGAAAAGGTGAAAACGTAAATTTGATAAATCCGCACTAGAAACAGAAAAAAAACTTCATCCTCCATAACACATACAAAAATGAAGAGATCGATGATGAACCAAAATATCCTAAATACCTCAAAGCTGGCAATGCCTGAAATTCTGGAACATCTTATGCAATGCGTGTCCCGAAGAAATATAACAAATATGGTGATTGCTGAAATTGAATTCAAGACAACAGATAGAAAATCATCTCATGGGAAATAAAAACGTTTATCATTATAGATCATCACAAGCCTATTGCCTGAGGAACTCTCATACTGATTGATTTCTTTATCTGACATATTACAAATAAAAGTTATAATACTCTTGTAATGATATGAGCTTTCTTCACAAACTGGAGGGGCCGAACTGCAAATGAAGTGGTTTTGACGCCTGTGGGCACCTAGCCGTGATTTGGCATCTATTTTCACCCTACCCCATCAATGATATTGTGAGCATTAGCGTCTTTAATGGTGGGTGTTTGACGAAAAATCGAGGGTTAACCTTTAAATTAAATCGCCTAGACGGAGACTTCAATATCAGAAGTGACATATGCGATGACCCTTGAGGGACTCATCTTTGATTGTCTTCGGTAAATAGATATCCCTTGGCTGGTCGTATCCCGGCAGAGCATGTGTCATTAAGGGCGCGTTTTGTTACTGAGTCATGACATCACAGCGAAGAAATTAAACGCTTCATCTTGGGCTATTGTTACGTCATCATCATGGAGGTGTTGTAACGAAGACAAGGTGGAATTTTGATAGTGTGGGGTTGCTATTTATGTGAATGCTTCGCAATATCTCTGCGTGTCACTTTGTATGTTTTGGCAACATTAATGACCTACTGGAATTACTCTGATATCTAGCATCATGAAAACTGGATGCAAAGTTCGCGGTGTTTTCATACACTATGGCATTTTCTTCCGTGCTCAAGTACAGTATTTTGCATAGAAATCACGTGGAACCGCATATATCACAACACTTTGATCTTAATAGACCATTTAAGTTATGTATGCACATTTTACTCATGTAGTTCAAACAATACATTACTAATGGGAGCCCCAAAGCTTGTTCGAGTTTTGTTCTAGTAGCAACAACTAATAGATTCAAAGTGCGTTCCATCCATTGAATCTGAATGTCAAGATACAGGTGAATGCAATAACGCATTACTCCGCAGTTAGGGGGAAAGTTGTGAATACATTACGAAAACGGTGTATTCTGCATTGTCCTACACACAGGTAAATGTTAAAGTGATATAAATCAAAATCAAAACGATAGAGATAACACACTCAATTCTTTGTGCGCCGTTGAGGCATTTTTACATTTGTAATACACGTCATTGCCATACACTACCATAAGCGCGATCATGATACGGCAGTATGGAGTCTGATAGAGGAGTTAATAATGTCTTTGGCACTTAATGTAAATGATAGCGATCACGATGAATATAATGAAGACTTCGGTTAGCCGATGATGAGGAATATGATGAGGGTTTTGTGGTGGGAAAGGGGGTGTGAGGCGTTGACGTCAGTGGTGATGATCTTGCTAAAGTAATCTTGATCAAGATAAACACGCAACCAGTCACTGTGAACCAGCATGGATCTTGTCCATTCCTGTCACTTTAAGTAGGCCACGTCATTGTGGTGAGGGTATTGATTTCACGAATTAAGCACGGAATACTAAAATGAAAACTGACCTGACTGATTTACCTCATTGCGAGATACTTTATTATTGATCGTCGGCGAATCCTCAACCATTACTGACTTGTTTTCAAATCGCCCTCGTGTCTGTTCAATGACTTAGCTAAAAGCTTCTCCTCATGTCTCTCAGACGATAATAAGGAGGTTTTGACTAGCAATATTCATAATATTTATTCTTACATCTATTGCTATCCCTCCACTTCATAACTATGATGTTGATATTCTATCTCGTATGTGTTTTCTTCCTCTCACTTATAGGAAAACTGTCTTGTTGAACATCAACTCATCCAGTTCTTCTGTGTTTCCGTCGGTCGTAAGGTAGCCTCGCCACAAACCAGAGCTACAAAGGAGTACCTTTTAGTATAGATTTCATACCACAGACTTATTGATTGGATATCCTGCAGTGGTATGCACTTGGAGCGATAAGGACCATTCGAGTCTTTTTAAAAGGAAAACGAAGACTTTTCAGGATGAATACTGTAAATCAATATTATGAGAAAAGATACGGCGCACATAGTCAACTTCCTTAACATAAAGAGTACCGCGTGTGTGATGAAGAGGGGTGGGGGGGGGGGGGGGGGAGGAGAAGGCGAGGTTTTCTAAGAAGCTTCTAAATGCGTGAGATAACTTATCATAAGGAAGGAAAAGAAGTATGTCTATGTCCGCACTAAAATTCATTATTTTCTTAAGATTTGTTCGATTACCCACGGACGCTTTCCGACAAATGTTAATCGTCATTAAAGGTTATGTTTACCTATAACGCGCCGATGGCATTAAAACAGACTGTTGGTAATTTATGATTTAAAATCTACAATAAATGTACATGTAGGTCTGGCTGCAGTAGCCTTTTCACTCTTCAGTGTTTCTCCGGTTTGCTTGAGCAACGAGGGACGAGGAGACTAAGCCCTCTTGAAGGGATAGTCCACCCAGAAATTAAGTTGGTTTAAATAGAAGCAGAAGCACTAAAGAAAAATATAAGTGAAGGTTTTAACAAAATCCGTTAACATGGTTAAAGGATAAGAAAGTTCTGGTCTTTTCAGATTTTAATTTTGTGACGTCACGTCCGGTGTAAGACTCGACACGAATGATTATTGATCAATGTTTGTGATATTCTCGATTATAAGTGCCAAACGGCCTGAAACTCAGGTATGAGATGTAAGGTTACAAGGTTCCGTGTATTACAATGCTGAGGTGTACAAAGCGTCTGTCAATAGCGCCAGTAATGACTAGAATATCCTTTGCTTCAAGCTTGCCAGCGGTGTGCTGGGGTTGGACGGATAATGAGCCCAAACTGTCACCGCGATCGTGAGGATCAAAGAGCGTTGTTAAGTAACTTATCAGGAAGGCAGAAGAAGACGTAAGAATTCTTGTGATGTGGATGGCTGGATAGCAGGGTTTTTTGTTAGAAAGTGCCCCGCCCCTGCCGCCAGCCCAACCTCATCCCACACCACTCCTCACAAAACCCCAATCTCGACAGCAAAGGGAGTGACTCACAAAATTGCTGATGGTCATTCTAATATCATGGTAACTGGTGAAAATGTTCCTCTTTTTGTGAGATGGCAGACTGATCCCACGCTTGTTTTCTAAGCCGAACCAGACCGGAAGGAACACGGTCCAATTTACAAAACAACTTAAAAAGCAAAGCAGGTTTAGCAGGTGATGTTTTCCTCTAAACAACTTCTTTTCTAAAAGACGCACTCCACAAATCTGAATTACATCTAAAGATCCTTTCAAGTGGAATCTTCATTGAATTGATGGACCACGGTCCCCGCTCGTTTAACCCCAGCCATTGATACGGGTCCACGGCTTGTTTTCATTCTGTTCCACATTCCTGATTCGACGGACACCCGGCCATTGATAGTTTCAAGTGCTCACATCAGAGTGATCCCTCTAACAGAATAATGTGAAAAGAAGCGAAATAAAACCACTCTTTTCTAACCTGTCGCTTTGATGTGCCGCCCACACACATATCAGACAGGTCATCGGAATGCTGTATATATAGGGCGTATTCGTCCATGAACCGTTTCATTAACTGTTACATCGAAGTGGTTTCCGAGAGCGTGAAAGAGAAACCTGTAAACCTGTAAACGCTATATCCGCTTTAATTGCCTATTCTTGAGTGGCGTGACAGGAAGAATTAACCTTCTAAACAGCTCGTGTGGTCTATTGAAATCCAAATGCTCTGAAGCACCATGTTTTGGGTCTTTTTGAGAGGAATATCTTCGTAAGAGTGACTTATTTTGACTCATAATTGCGATCATTGGCAGAAAGGTCACACATCGCTATTATGTAACACCTGCGGAGGATTTCACATCGGCTTGCGACGCATCGTCAACCCATCGCAAGAAGGGCCCAAACCCTGCGCAACCATTCGAACCCGTGCCTAATTTACGACGGGTTTGAGTTTGCATTTCACAAAGCTGCTACGACTGGTAAATCCATCGTAAACCCTTCGCAATAGAGCACCGAGCCTTTGGGCACTCGCAAACCCATCGTAGAACCAGCGACGGGTTGAAATGGCGTGTTTAGTGTAAGAAGGAATGATGGATGGGCAGTTACGTATGAAATGTAGGCTGCTAACCATGCTTGCGTTTTACAGTGATTCAAAGCATTTATGTCATATGCGTCGGGGCATCACTTTGAGTGATACAAAGTCATTTCAGCAGTGAGTGCGGAGTGTTAGACATTGAAAATTACATGTAAATTGACAAATTAAAAAGGGGTATGGACTAATCCATACTCATCTATTTCCCGACGTGTTGACGTAATCACAACACATTGTTGCTGCTGGAGGTTTTGTGAACTCCTCCAATCCAATTTCAAATCCCATTTTCAGCTAATGTTAGTGAAATCTACTATAATGTATATACAGAGCCATGGAAGCATTGTAGTTAATATGACTGTATAACTCTTTGTAATCATCTATGTTTTTTATGATTGTTTCTTTTAGTTTTATCCCTCTTATTCACTCACTGATCTCTCTCTCTCTCTCTCTCTCTCTCTCTCTCTTTCACTTTCTCTCTCTCTCTCTCGCTCTCCATCTCTCTTTCACTCTCTGTCTCTCTCTCTCACTCTCTCTCTCTAACTCTCTCCCATTCTCTCTCACTTTCTCTGTCACTCTCTATTTCTCTCTCTCTTTCTCTCTCTCTCACTCTCTCTCTCTAACTCTCTTTCTCTCTTTCTCTCTCTCTAACTCTCTCTCTCTCTTTTTCTCTCTCTCTCACTCTCTCTCTAACTCTCTCTCTCTCACTCTCTCCTCTCACTCTCTATTTCTCTCTCTCTCTCTCACTCTCTCTCTCTCTCTAACTCTCTCTCTTTCTCTCTTTCTCTCTCTCTCACTCTCTATTTCTCTCTCTCTCTCTCACTCTCTCTCTCTCTCTCACTCTCTATCTCTCTCACTCTCTTTCTCTTTCTCCTTCTCTCTCTCTCTCTATCTCTCTCTCTCTATCTCCCTCTCGCACTCTCTCTCTCTCACTCTCTCTCTATCTCTATCACTCTATCTCACTCTCTCTCTCTCACACACTCTCTCTCTCTCTCCCTCTCTCTCTCTCTCTCTTTCTCTCTCTCTCTCTCTCTTCTACTCCTCCATCTATCCTCTTTTCTCCTTGCCCTTCCCGTTATCCTTTTCTCCCAGGCATTATAGGTGTAGAAGACAAGCAAGATTTCTTCCGAGTGTCCTTGGGTGAACTTGGGTGAGCCCCTCTCTTCTCTTCAGCAACAAACACACCATGACGTCAGCCACGTCATCAATTATTGAATATGTAATCTAACTATGAATACACGGATTCAGAGAAGATCCTCCTCCTTAGCTAACCCATTGGGTATATTCTTGATGCCCTGTATTTCGCGTCAAATAGAAGTCCGACCAAATGTATGATGAGGGAGGAGAATGTTTCTTTCTTTAGACATCACTCTCGATAAACTTGGAAGTACACTTTATATTTTCTTTTCTCTCTCCAGACAGATGAAAAAGCAGTTAATGCTTCTTGACTCTGCATTCTACCTCTGTATGTATAAGTGGTGTTTGTTTTTCACCGGTAATATACATCAATTATAGCTTCTGGTGTAGGAGGACACGGTTTTACCGTCTGCATGGTCTGGTTGTACGTGTCACAGCTCCGAGACGTGAAATTACGACATGATGTACGAGAAAAGATTTCCGAGATTTTCAGGAGAAAAAAAAAACAGTCCGTCTTCCGTGAAAGCAGTCTGCTACACTCTGGGTCAATCACAATGAGGACACTGCCATGTCGTGTGTGTTTGAAATCAACACTTTGTATTAAGGTGAAATTGAAAAATACAAACTCTGTGAGGTTGGAGTAACAATTCGTTTTCCTTACAGGCTCTCTCTTTATCGTTCTCTCCCCCCCCCCCCCTCCCGCTCGTCTTCCTTTCTTACCCCCCCCCCCCCACTCCCTTCTCTCTCTCTCTCTCTCTCTCTCTTTCTCTCTCACTTTCTCTCCCTGTATTATACGGCTGACGTGAATGAACCGGGTAAGAATGCCAGAAATATACAATTGCCGACGCCTCCCGAAGTGTTTTATATCATACAGCTTCCATGCCTTAGCCTTGATAACAAACACAGGGATCAGGCCGTGACGTGTCTGTTTTTGGATATAATTAAATGCGCAGAGGACAAAGATAAATGAATGGGGTGGGTTGGGGAAGGGAGTAGTTCAAGAGGGAACGACAAGATAAAACAAGAAAGAGAGGGGTGAAAAGGAGAGAGAGAGGCAAGGGGTACATGAGGACGTGGAGATGAGAAGATGCTTAACTCTTTGAGTGACAGGCAAACCGCTGCCCTATGGAATGTGTGTGTATTACTCATTCTTAAACGCGACAATGGTTAATATAGAGTTAATGAAGCTAAGCGTGCTAGCACGATTAGACGGAGGATGGGGATAAGTTGAAGAAGGAACGGCAGGAGAGGTGCATACAATAAAGATAGAGGGACGGCGAAGGAGTGAGAATTAGATAAGGTGCAAAGCTCTTATGGCATGCGGGATGGCAGAAAAAATGAAAAGTAGAGAAT